>RJWM01017731.1:0-42502 GCA_004363535.1 Dasyprocta punctata | reverse complement strand
GGAACATTTTCTGACAAAGAACTTTTCTGGGTCTCCATTTTATGATTATATATGTTTGGATGTCACAATACACCAAGATACGTATCCAGAGAGTAGAAAATAGCAGGATTATAGTAAATGTTTACCTTATTTCTCTGCAAATAATCTCCAAACCTAAATCTGCAAGCTACACTCATACTAGAAACTGAGACACGAGTGTGTGTATCTCCTTTGATAATCAGTTGGCTCCTCAATCTTGGTAACTTGAAACTCCACCTTCTACCTCAAGCCAGTTCTTCTCCCTTTCTATTTCTGTAATCATGACATCCTTCTTCCAGCTATTAAAGCTCCAAACTAAGAAAGCATTTTAATTCTTTTTATCCCTATCTCACATCCTAAAGACTACTTCTACCACACCCTTCAGATGTCCTTCCTACTTGTACAGTCCGACCTCTTGTCCAGCCCAGCACGGGCTCTTGTCAAGAACATCTTCCCATGACATTTTCTTTAGTGGTCTCTTCACCTGCAGTCTCCTCCCACTTCAGTCCTGCAAAGTTCACTTTCCTAAAAGCATCTTTGATTATGTGTCCAGAAAACAGTAATAGACTTCTCTATTTCACTGAGTAGGGCAGACGTCTTAGCCTGGGAATCAGAGACTCCACAATGGACCAAACTTGTTACTACGTGCTCTCTAAACACACCCTGTGGTTTTGCTCCTTTCCGTCTTTGCTTGTGTGTTTCCTTTTGCCTGTCAAGCTTTCATTGCCAAGTATAGCTACTAAAACCCGGCCAACACTCAAGGTCTGGCTCGAATCTCAAAAAGTCTTTCCTGACCCTGAGTTGGGTTTGATTGTTATTTTTTTCAATAGTTCCTCAATATTTTTACATTTATGGCTTTTATTTTATTCCACATATCTATATTCTCTACTACTAATAAGTACCATGAAGACAGGGATTGTGTCTTATTAATTGTTATATTTTCACAGGACTGAGCAAAATACTTTGCACGTGAAAGGCTGTCCATGCAATATCTGTTAAATTCACATGTAGATGTCTTTAAGAAATCACTCTGGAATTCAGTGTTTTTGAAACTCTTTATTATGACCATTTGTCTATGTGGACAAAATGCCACTTTCAAAGCTTCTTGGTGACATATCTCCTAGCAATTGATGGAAAAGGCCTTTAGAAGACAGATATTTATCACAGCTGTGAAATATTTTCCCCATCCCCTTGGTTTCTCCCTCAAGTCACAGCAGTGACTGAGTTTATGGATGAAATGACCAATTTAAAGAAAAATAATTGCTGTAATCTTCTCTCCTGGTTAAAGAGACAAGAAAATATTGCCCCCTCTGAAGAGCTGGTGCACAAGAGATGAAGAACATGTCAACTCAGAAACAGCAACAGCAGGGCTTTAGAGTGACTTTAGAGGGCTTTGTTTGTAAAAGCCACTATGGACCTAGAGTGCTTATAGGTAGCAGGTTCCAGAAACTACATGGAACAGCAAAAGAGCTTGAATTTATTCTGGTTTAGCCAGTGATAGGCCTTGAGAAGTTGTTTTTTGTTTTGTTTTTATTTTAATTTTTTTTTATTTATTTATTTATTTGCAGCACAGGGGATTGAACTCACAACCTCGCGCCTGTCAGACAGGTGCATAAGCCGCTGAACCAAACTCCTGGCCCTGGTTTTTTGAGGCAGGGTCGCACTGTGTAGCTCAGGCCGGCCTTGTGCTCACATTGAAGCCCAAGCCGGCCTCAAACTCACAATGCTCCTCCTACCTCAGCCTCCCCCAAGTGCTGGGATTAAAGGCATGCGCCACCACGCCCAGCTTTGTTTTTATTTTAAACAAAAGGAAGGTAAGAAACCAAAACAAAACAATTTCACAACCAGCCAATAAGAGAGTAACAATCAGCACATTGCATATTATTATATTCCCAGAAATTATTTAGGATGAAAAATATAGACATGAAACATTATCCAACAAATTATTAGCACAAAACTTTTATCTCAATGAATCAAGAGAAATCTGCTATATGACTATCTTTTTTGTTATGATTACTCTCATGTTTTCAAATAAACATTTCACATTAAAAATGACATCTAAAGATGACTCTGAGAAAACTACTTGGACTTGAGAAGTTGTAAAAGTCACTCCTTGCTTTTGGCCTCAGTTTCACTATTTTAAAGTAAAGGGGTTACACACCAGGTGGTCTCTGAGGTTCCTTCTGTCTCTGGCCTTCTCTGATTCTGAGTTTGCAGACCCTGAAACAATTCAGCAAAGAGAAGCGGAATCTAAGTACTACAGTCAGACTGCAGAGAACAAACCCTATGTTGACCCCTCCAGCCACATCATATCAAGGAAGGTACATAATTAACTTCTCTGTTCTGTTTCTTCATGTGTAGAAAGGTTATGATGCTAATAATAATAATAATAGTAACTATGCCCTAGGAATTATTATAGAATTAAAATAAATGTATAAATTGCTTAGTGCCATGTCTGGCAGAGAGCAAGCACATGACAGAGTAGTTGATTATTAATGTAAGTGAGATCTATTTTCAGAAAGAGTCGATGTATCCTAAGAACACTTACCTGGAGCACTTTCTGTAGGTTAAGTGTCCAAGCACACACCTGAGACTGCCAGGAGATGACCCTAGACTGCCGCAGGCAGAGGTCACAAACTGTGTTTCTTGTGAGTATTTTCCCAGTATAAACCGTGTCGTTGTTATTTAATTAGTTGCTAACATTTAAAAATCAGAGTAGCCCACTTCTGGTTTCTTTCAAAACAACCTGGAGTATCTGGCAATGGCAACCTTGCCTTCTTGCACAGCACCGGTGATCAGGCTCCCTCTCAAGCTCACATCTCTTTCTTTGTCTTCCAGCCTGCCTGCTCCACTCCTCTGTATTGTGTGCCTCACCCCACAGGCATCGCTGTTTTAATCCCTGTCCTAGGCAGTTAGGACAACTGTGTTTCCCACACTATATGCAGAGCTCACAAAGGAACTAACACACAGAGGGAGCTGGCACTGCATTATGGATTAAGAGACAATCTTAATTACATTATTTGATCTCCACTTCAGCTAGGCCTGGACTCCATATCCTTAGATTTCCCAGCTTATCGGGGACCCAGTGAAGAGCCCCGATTGTCTGTGTTAAGGATACGGTGAGAAAATAAAAAACAGAGACAAGTTTAGTAATACATGAGTGGCTGGGAAGTCGATGTCTCCAGATGGGTCCTCTCCTGAGACTTCGAGTCAGCCACTATTTATTAGTGTATACAGTGATAGGTGGGGCTTGTGAAAGATTCCAATTTGGTGGAAGATTCAGAGGTTTATGACTCAGTGGGAAGCATAATCCTGGGATGCCTCAAGAGGGTGGAGATGATCTTATGCTAAGAAGGATCTCGTCCTGGAGTATAATCCTGGGCTGACTCGATGGTGTAGATGGTTTTATGCTAAGAAATCTCAAATGGGTGGTATCAATAATCCCAAACCTCCATTTTATCCCTTAGGGAAGTATACAAAATTAGCCATTGTGAATTTGTGGTACCCAACACCAGCTAAATGAGTCATTATACCTTCTTTTAAATGATACCTTTATTTGGGTTTTCAACCCTTCCAACCAAGACTCATGACCAATTCTATGACTAGGGTAGCCAATTCATCCTTGGAGGGCAGAAAGTCCTTATTCCTGTAAAACTCGTAGTCTCAGATAAACTGAGATTGTTGACAGCAGTGCGCTCATGGAGGTGCTGTTCAAGGTCATTAGCTGTCATTAACTCCTATGCTTTCCCACCTCTCCACACTGCTCGTTTTCATTTCCAAAACTCATCACCATATTTTCAAAACTATGGACCAGATCTGGTTTCTAATACCATTTCCCTATAAAATAAACCAGAGCTCCTTGAAAAATGACTGAATCTAGGGCTGGAACAAAAAATGTGTAGATAGATAGATAGATATTGATATTGATACTGATAATTGACATTGATATAGATAATATATAATGATCCTGGAGCAGCTTATAGTATTAGAAAATAAGTAACTTTTCCAAAAATAAAATGATGAGCCACATCAAGGAGATACCAGGGCCCAAATGAAAGAGCTCTCAGTGGCCCAAAACAGAAACAATGTAAGCAATAAAATAAACAACATAATATTAGATGACAACTCAAAGTAAAAAATAAATACCCCCAAATCTATGCTGATATAAACAAATGATTGAATAAATAAGTGAGCTACGGCCATACCACCCTGAACGCGCCCGATCTCGTCTGAATAAATAAGTGAGGAGGAGAAAAATTCAAAATAATCTACATATATCCTCTCCCAGATGTATCACGTTGATAGAATACAACCTAAATATGACATGATGAAATGATGTTATATCTCTGCAGTCTGCCTCTCCAAAACTCATGAACTTCATTTAGCCATGAAGAAAACACTGAAGAAACCCAAAATGAAGGACATACTACCAAAAAAAATAAAATCTCTGATCAGTATATCTCAAAATTTTCATGGTCAACAAGACAAGGACAGTTTGAGACACGATCACAGAGCAGAACAGGTTACAAAGACATAATGCCTTAGTCTCTGTGTTGCTAAAACAGACTGAGTAATTTACAGTGAACAGAAATTTACTGGCTCACAATTCTGGAAGTTGGGAACTGCAGTATCAAGGAACTGCTGAGGGCTTCTTGCTGTGTAGTAAGTGGCAGAAGGCATCACACGGCAGAAAGGCAAAGAAAGAATGGCAGCGTGAGAGGGAACAGACTCGCTTCCAAGACAGATAGCAGCAGTAGATATTCAGCAGAGCAGAGCTCTTGTGACCTAGGTCCCACCTCCCACAACCATCACAAAGGTAATTAAATTTCAATGAGTTTTGGAAGGGACAAATATTAAAATCATAACACATGATGACTAACTATAATGTAACATTGTGCATGAAAACCTGAAAGGACAAAAAAGTGGCTATCATTTGAATCATCAGGTAAATGCAAATCAAAACCACAATGAGACTCCTTCCAACTTACCCAGTCATAATGGCTATTACCAAAAAGACAAAAAATAATAAATCCTGGTGAGGATATGAAGAAAAAAGGACACTGTTGACGGAAATGTAAATCAGTACAGTCATTATAGGAAACAGGGTGGAGGATCCTCAATAAACTAAAAATGGAACTACCATCTGATCCAGCCGTCCAGTTCTTGGGTACATCAGAAGTGTGTGAAGGAAATGAAGTCAGCACACAAAAGAGATATCTGCATCCTCATGTTTACTGTGACACTGGTCACAAAAGCCAAGCTATGGAGTCAGCCTCGGTGCCCAGTAACAGATGAATGGATAAAGAAATTACAGTGTAGATAATCAAATCATGTCACTTTCAGGAAAATGGGTTGAACTAAAGAACATCATGTTAAGGGAAATAAGCCGGACACAGAAAGAGAAGGATCACACATTTCTCTCTTGCATGAAAAGTTTAAAGACAGAAAGAAAAAGATGACTCAAAAATAGAAGGAGGACTATTAGGAAGAGGGAAGGGAATCCAAGGGGGTGAAGGTAAAAGAGAGGTGAACATGACTGAATCATATGCGTGTATGCAAACATCACAGCAAAACCCACCAATCTGTATAGTTAATATGTGTTAACAGTTATAATTAAAATATAAAAAGTAAGCATAAAAAAGGATATGGGTTGAAAGTATATGATAGCTCTGTGGTAAGCTTGCCTAGCATGCCTCAGGCCCTGGGTTTGATCACCAGCACCACGAAAATATTTTAAAAAGATACTGGAGAACTGTGGAGCTGAATGAAGTATTAATTTGGTTAATAATAACAGGCCTATGGTGGTTTCTCACTTGCAACTCATCTACATAATGACATAGGATGTAAGGGAAACTGAGTGAGCTTATATGGTAGTTCTTGGAACTATATTTACAACTTTTCTGGGAATCTAAAACTGTTCTAAAGGAAAAATCTATTTGAAAAATAGTAATAGAAGCTGGGTGTGGTGGTGCACACCTGTAATCCCAGCACGCAGGAGGCTGAGGCAGGAGGATCACTGCAAGTTTGAGACCAGCCTGGGCTACAAAGTGAGCTCAAGGACAGCCTGAACTGCATAGTGAGACCCTGTCTCAGAAAGACAAAAAAAAAAAAAAAAAAAAAAAAAAAAAAAAAAAAAAAAAAAAAAAAAAAAAAAAAAAAAAAAAAAAAAAAAAAAAAAAAAAAAAAGAAAAGAAAAAGAAAAAGAAAAGACAAATAGTAATAGAAACCAAGCATGATGGTGCACATCTGTAATGCCAGCCACTCATGCAGCTAGGGCAGTAGGATAGCAAGTTTAAGTCCAGTTAGGGCAACTTAAAGAAACCATGCCTCAAATTAAAAAATAATAATAAAAATAAAAAGAGGGCTAGGGTCATAGCTCAGTGGTAGAACACTCCTAGGTTCCATATCCAGTACTAATATATAAAAAGCTAACAGACTAGTTTATAACCTGAAAAAATGTCCTACTGTAAAAATAATAAGAATAATATGGCTTCACAAATTTTTAAAACTTATAAAAATTATACTTTCATAAAAGATAGATTTTTATGTGTTTTATACATTTCCTGCATAATGTAACAAAACATTCCACTGTCATCTGTCTGAACATCTTTTCCCAGTATAATTACAAATTAGTTGAACCATAAGATTTGATTTATCTACTTAGAATTTTGGTTCTTCCAATTGTTCATTAAACTTACAAACTAAATTAATGCTTGTTCTTACATGTCCTGGCAGAACAAATTAATACTATCTGAACAAATTAGTAACCTTGGCTCCTAACTCCTGTGATTTTGGCAGGTTATGCTTTCGGTTTCCAAAGCCTATACACAGGGGAAGCTTTGGGTAAGGATATACTCCCCTATCAATAGAAACACAATTATCCTTAATGAGTGTGAGAAGAAGGCCCCAGAGGAAGAGGAGACCTCATCATACCTTCTTTTCAAAGCAATGAGAAGCTGGCCCAGTGCCCTAGTTAGAGAGTAGATGGAAACATGAAATACAAATCCTCACCGTAAGGAAGTCATTCACTCAACAACCCCGTTAACACCTAAGCTAAGAATATAGCAATGACAGACACTGAGGGTTTCTATTCCTACTTTAGGGGCAAAATAGCAACAGAAGGTGTAGAGATGTTAAGCAGATAATACTGAGGAGTTCTCGGAATACACAATTGGGTATTCAACCAGCACATCAGAAGTGCTAAGTAGTAACAGAACATGCATTTCATGAACAAACTCTGACCTCTGGCTCTCATTCATTGCCTCTCTTGAGACCAGCAGGGAACGTTAAAATGATTAAGACGTAATTCATGTCCTCAAGGTGCTTGCCGTCTGATGGCTAGGATAAGAGAAATACACAAATAGTTGTAAGCACAAAGCAGAAGTTAATACGTGCCCCAAGGAAAGTACAGGATACTCCTGGAAGTCCAAAAGGCGGACACTATCTCTAGTGGAGGATAAGGAAGTAGATTGCATTTTAAAATAAGCTTACATCGTGGTACAAAGCAGACAGGTTTGGACGGGGTGTTACAGGCAAAGAGTGGGACTCAGCAACATCATTAAAGTTTGCCTATTTATTGAGGCTATATGTAAATAAGCCTTGGAAAGTATGGCTTTAAAAAGAAACCAATATAGATGCCAAGTCTAGGGGACATAGTGGGAAGAGGAGTATGATGCTTGTGTCCCTCAGCTGATAGTAAGTATTGTGAAGAAACCAGACACCATTTTACTCAAATGACAGGCATTAACAGAAGCAGTGAGGAGCAGATGGACATCGTGTGGCTCCGAGGAAGACGGAGCATTCCTCTCGTAGTTCTCTAGCCAGACGTGCATTACCTGAAACCAAACGTAAGAGGACATCACACAAAACCTAACTGAGAAAGTAATATAATTGGCTCGTGCTTTTCAAATATGTCAAAACAAACACAATTATGATGTATCACGAACACATACCAATAAAATTAAAAGACCACAAAAAAAGTCATAGAAGAAAAAAGGTGAGTTCTTTCAGAAAGATCAAATTAAAGAGACATGCCTAAATGCAAAAATCTCATCTTTTATTGGATCCTGGGCTTGAGAGAAGAAATGCTGGAAAGAACTATGGGAACAATTGACAAATTGAAATACATAGACTTTAATTTCTTTTAACTGTTGTGTCTAAACCAGGCCACTATGCATTGACCTGTAATCCCAGCTACCGGAGAGGCTAGAGCTGGAAGATCAAAAGTTCAGGGTTGCCTGGACAATTTAGTGACTCCCTTTCTCAAAATAAAAGAAAAAAGCTGGGGGCGTGGTGGTACACACCTTTAATCCTAGCACTTGGGAGGCTGAGGTAGGTGGAGCGTTGTGAGTTCGAGGCCAGCTTGGGCTACAATGTGAACGCAAGGCCGGCCTGAGCTACATACTGCGACCCTGCCTCAAAAACTCAGGGCCAAGAGTTTGGCTTAGTGGTTTAAGCACCTGTCTGGTAGGCACGAGGTTGTGAGTTTGATCCCTGGTGCCACAAAAAAGAAAGGAAGAAAGAAAAGAAAAAGTTTTAAAACAGGTGAGGATATAACGTTCAGCAGCAGAACATTTACCTACCATGCTTGAGGCTCTGTAGTCAATTCCCAGTCCTGTCCAAAAACTTTTTTAAAATTTTAAAACAAGTATTATACCTATAATAAGTTTTCTGAAATTAATAATTGTACTCTGGCTACATCAAAGAATATTCTTATTTTTAGGAAAGACACACTGAAGAATTGGAGGTAAATGGGTATGCTGTACATGATCTAGTCTCAAATGTTTCACAAAAAATAATAATATGTGTATATGGAAAGAGAGAAAATGAATGATAAAACAAATATTGCACAAAAAAACCTGCACATTTGGGGCTAAAGGAGTCCCTAGTATCATTCCCAGAACTTTTCCGTAGTTTAAATTATTTTACGCACAAGTTTAAATATCTTATTGTTTCTTACATATGAGAAAACCAAACTATAAATAAATTAAAGAGCAAAATAAAAGATAGACAATAGAAAACAGAAAGATAGATCTTTTACAAATGAGAACAGGACCAAGAGATGGAGGGAAGAGAGAGAGGAAAGGAGATATAAAGAGAATTAAGGTGTGTTATGTACATGTACCAACTCCTCATGATGAAAGTAGCCATAATGTACTGTAAACATGTGCTAAAAAACTATATGCCTACAAATAAAAAATAAAATTATTTTAAAGTAAAACATTTTTAAAGACTCAAAAATCAGTAAAAACAAACCTATTTTCATGCACAAAAATTTCAGAACCAAGTTCTATTAAGGTATAAATTTTTTACATTGTAAACTGCTACTTACATAGTACTTGAAATTTCAGGATCTTCCTTTTTCATTTCATAACATCTTATTTAAATATTTCCATGTATCAATTTGACACATGTTGTGTTGGCTTTCCATTACTGTAACAAACTGCCTGTGCTAACTTAAAAAGTGGAAGGGTTTACTTTGGCTCAAAGTTTTGAAGGGTTCAGTCCCCAACTGGGAAAATCCATTGCTTCTGGGACGGTGGCAGGGCAGCACATTATGGAGGACAGTGTGTAGCAGAGAAGGCCCATTCACTTCATGGCCAGGTGGCAAAAGCAAAAGAGAAAGAGACCACGATCCACAGTGCCTTTTGGGGACACATCCCTTTTAGCATATGATCTAAACCCTCCACTGAGCCTCACTCTTAACCTCCCCTGCCAGAGCACTGCAGGTTGGAAGCCACCCTTTAACATATATTCCTCTAAGGGACAGTTCAGATTCAAACTATATCACATATCAACCAAGTTTAGATACGATATAGTTCTCTATCATTTAATCATCTGCTACTGAGCATTCTTGTGTTTTCTGGCTTTCACTTCTATTTTCTAGGAGTTTTAGAATAATTTTGGAGAGCAAGATCTGAAGAACTGTATTCTGTTTTACATGTCCGAATTATACGGACTGAGATCTACTCACACCTGCTGACATTTCCCATGCTTGTGAATATAAAATCAGCCTCAGAAATCAATCATCAGCTTGTTGATAACACTGCTGGTCCACAGCTTTCAGCCACACGCATGCACTCACATGTGTATGTACAGGCACATGCATACACGCCATTCACCAAGCCCAGGACCAAGAAAATGATGCATGAGGGCCACACTGACGAACTATTGCTGGTTGGCTATCACCACCTCTGCTACAAAGTTTTATCCAGTTATAACAGTGCACAGCAAATCAAATTTTTCCACACTCAAGTGCTTTGGCTTTAGTAAAGATCTTACTCTTACCCAACTTCCGAGATGCAATATAGAAACTGCTTAATTTTGTTGTTGTCATCGTTTGTTTTAGGTTTTTGTGGGGTTTGGTGGCAGTTGTTTTTGTTTTTGTTTTTGTTTTTTTGAGACAGAGTCTCATTACATAGTGCAGACTGGCCTTGAACTCACTTATAAAGCCCAGCCTGGCCTCAAACTCACAGCAATCCTCCCTTCTCAGCCTCCTAAGGGCTGGGATTGCAGGTGTACACCACCACACCTGGCTATTTTTTTTTAAGACATTTACTTTGACTATAAACATGTCTGGGAGCTGGAAGATCAAGCGGCTGAAGAATATTTATGTAATGATAATTATGTCAGGCTAAAGATCAAATTGAGTAAATATTTGTTAACACAGAATGGTCATTAGTAATATCTGCAATTAGGAGTTGATTTGTAAAGGATAAGAAGAGCACAAGAACTTGTGAAAACCATATTTCTGTTTTTAAGAAATACACAAATGGCCTGCGTGAGCACTGTGGACCCCAGGAGGAGAAAGAAATGGGCTTCTTGGGAGCCCACCCAGCCAGGCCTGAGTGCCTCCAACCAGGACACAAGTAAGACAGCCTTCCGGGGGCCTGCATGAGCAGTGTGGACCCCAGGAAGAGAAACATGCTCCCCTCCCCGGTAAAGCAACCTGCTCATTCAGAGGTCTGGCTACATTGATAGCAGCTAAGGTACATAAAACAGCCAAATGCTAGTATTGTTTTGTTCATTTTGCAGGCCTGGGGCTGGTAGCCTGAGCATCTCTTTGGAAGATGACAGTACACAATGTAGCAAAAATGGGGGATTCTCTTCTGTCTTGTCTTTGAGCCCCAATATTGTTCTCATTGTTTTGTTTTATTCTGATTAATTTTTTTGGCCTTATTTTATACTCTGTTTTTATTGGTTTTAATATGCTTTTGTTTTGTTTTGTTTTGTTTTTGTTTTGTTTTATTTTGGTTTGATTTTACTATACCTGTTGGAAAGGTCAACTATTCTGAAAATAACAAGATATACTATAGTAGCTATTCTTTTCCTAGTATCTTTCTTAGAAGTTCTATACCAGTTCTACTTCTTTGTTTTGATTGACTTTGTTCTGTTCTGTTTTGTTGGATTTTACTATCTTTAAAATAAAAAAGAAATAAATAAAAAAGAAATACACAAATATACTAAGGTGTGTCTCTGCTGGGAACTACAAAATGTAAGAACACATAGAAAATTCAGACACTTGAATTTTTACCAACAGACATTAATGAACAAAGACAAATTTTTTTTAAATGCCTGTCTCAGGAGAACATTTAGAAGAAACAGAAATGATGTACAACTGAGTCATGGAGTTGGTTACATGAGTGTGTGCCTCTGCCGAAATTCTCAAACTGTATATGTCTCAAAAAATATAGCAGAAGGCACACACAAGCCAGCACCAGCAGACCTGCTCCTCCCCACCCAGTGCAGGGAGCTTCAGCACTGCTTGAAGCCTCAGTTTCCCCTTCTGAAAAGTAAGGGGACAATGTTCAGTGATGTTGAATTTCTCTACCAGCTTTAAGGGTCCAGTTGATGATTTTCTTTTCTTTGTTTATTTTTTTTCTATTTTAAAGAAAAAAAACAATAAAAACAATGGCACAAACTTTCAAAATGAGATTCTAGGAAAGTAACAATGGTTAGTATGTTGCATATTGTTATCTTCAAAGTAGTTGCTTTAGGTATGAAAAATTGATCAAACGATATAGGCATAAACCTTTCTTTTCAATGAACTAGTAGCAATTAGTAGTATAACTATCTTAATTATTTTATTTTGTGTATATATATATATATACATAATTTCATTTTCTTTTTCCCTTCCCTCTTTTCTCCTATCCCCCAACCCAGTTTCTCTTTCCTTTTGAACAGTTTCTTCACATTTCACAATTTGTTCATTTTGGATCTTATTTATTTTTTCAGCTTCTTACACTAGGAAGACAACTGATGTTTGCACGTGCAAGTCTCATGTATTTCACTTATGTGTATGGTTTGTGTCCATTTACTATAAAAGTCTCCAGTTTATCCTTCGTATGACTGAGTAATACTCCATTGTATACAAATATCACATCTTTTTTTATCCATTCTGTGGTTAATGGGCATTTGGGTTGTTTCCAAGATTTGGCTATTACAAGTTGTGCTGCTATAAACATGGGTGCACATATTATCACTGTGATAGTGTGTTTTCAATTGTTCTGGGAAAATATCTAGAGGGGGAATAGAATAACTGGGTCAAGTGGGACCTCTAATCCTACTTTCTTGAGGAAACTCCACAGTGATTTCCATAACATTTGCACCAGTGTACATTCTCACCAACAACGGACACCAAGAATTTTTATTTATTTATTTATTTATTTATTTATTTATTTTGCACTGGGGATCGAACTCAAGACCTTGTGCTTGCCAGGCAGGTGCTATGCCACTGAGCTATATCCCCGGCCCTCTCACCAACAAAGGAGAAGGGTTCCTTTTTCCCCTCACAACCCCACCCAGCATTTGTTATTGGTTGATTTCTTAATGATAGTCAATTTTATTGGGGTGAGATGGAATTTCAGTGTTGTCTTAATTTACATCTCTCAAATGACCAACGATGTTGAACTTTTTTTTCGTATATTTATTTGCCATTTGTATTTCTTCATCTGAGAAGTGTGTATTCATCTCAGATGTCCATTTTTGGACTGCGTCTTTGTATTTGGAGGATCTGATTTTTTTCAGTGTTTTGTATGTTCTAGATGTAAGTCTTTTGTCTGAAGGACAGTTGGCTAAAATTTTTCCCACTCTGTGGGTTGCCTTTTCACTCTGTTGGTGATTTCTATTGAGTGCAAAAGTGTCTTTAATAAGATGAGATCCCAGTCATTGATTCTTTGAAGTACTTCTCATGCTGTTTGGGTTTTGTTCATAAAGTCTCTACCCCTATGTCTTCCAGATTTTTACTGACTTTCTCTTCCAGTAGATTTAGTGTTTCTGTTTTAATATTTAGATCTTTAACCCATTTTTACTTTAGTTTAGTGTATGGTGACATGGGTCTAGTTTTAACCTTCAGCATGTGGAAAGCCAGTTTTTCCAGCACCATTCATTAAAGAGGCTATCTTTCTTCCAGTGTACAAGCTCGGTCCCTTTGTCAAAGACAAGGTGGATGAGTGTCTTTGTAGTTGTGTCTGCATCTTCTGATCTGTTCCACTGAGCCTCAGGTCTGTTTTTTGTCTTTGTTTTTCTTTTTGTTTTGCCACTATCATGCTGATTTTATCGCAGTAGCTTTGTAGTATATTTTCAAGTCAGGGATTGTGATGCCTCCTGCCTTGCCTTTGTAACCCAGGATTGCCTTTGTTCTCTTGTGTTTCCAAATGAATTTTAGAAATGTTTTCTCTAGTTCTTTGAGGTATGTTAATGATATTTTGATCAGGATTGCATTAACTCTACATAACAATTTTGGGAGTAGGGCCATTTTCACTACATTGGTTCTTCCTATCCATGATCAAAGGATATTTTCCCATTTTCTGATATCCTCTATGATATCCTTTTTCAAAGTACTGTAATTTTCAATATATATATCCTTCACTTTCTTTGTTAGATGGATTCCTAAGTATTTCATTTCTGGGGATGCTATTGTGAAGGGTGTGGTTTCTGTAATTTGTGTCTCAGTCAGTTTGTTTTTTGTGTACAGGAATGCTATTTTTTGAGTGTTGACTTTGTATTCAGCTATGCTACTGAATTTGGTTATTAACTCTAGGAGTCTTTTGGTGGAGTTTTGAGGGTCTTCTATGAAGAATCTCATGTCATCTGTGAATAACGATGGTTTCCCTTTTCCCTTTCCTATCCTTATTCCTTTTATTTATCCCTCTTGTATAACTGCTCTGGTTAATGTTTTCAGAATTATATTGAATAGGAGTGGTGATAGTGGTTATCCTTGTCTTGTTCCTGATTTTAGATTAAAAGTTTTCAGTTTTTGTCTATTTTGTATGATGTTGGCTGTTTGTTTGTCATAGATGACTTTTATTAGATTGAGGTAAAGACCACCTAGTGTGATTTTCTGTAGGGTTTGTAACATGAATGAGTGCTGAACTTTATTAAAAACTTTTTCTGCATCTGTTGAGATGATCACGTGATTGTTGTCTTCGGCTGTGTTGATATAATGTATTACATTTATTGATTTCCATATGTTAAACCATCTCTGCATTCCAGGGATAAATTCCACTTGGTCATGGTATATAATATTCTTGATGATTTGCTACATTCTATTTCCTAGTATCTTATTGAGGATTTTTGCATCTATGTTCATTAGGGAGGTTGGCCTATAGCTCTCTTTTTTTGGTTGGGTCTTTCTCTGATTTTGGTATGAGGGTAATAGTTGCCTCCAGGAATGAGTTAGGGAATATTGCTTCCCTTCTGCTTTCATTAGAGTTTGAGGAGTTTTGGCATTAAATCTTCCCTAAATTTCTTGTAGAATTCAGCAGTGAATTCATCAGGACCTGGACTTTTCATTGCTGGTAAGTTTTTAATTACATTTTCAATCTCATTAACTGATATTGTTATTCAGAATTTTTATACCTTCTTGGTTCAGCTTTGGCAATTCATACATATCTAGGAATCTGTCCCATTTCTTCTGTGTTCTCCATCCTATGAGAGTAGAGATTTTCAACGTAGGTATTTACGATCTTCTGAATTTTCACAGAATCTGTAGTAATTTCACCCTTTTCATTCCTCAATGCATGAATTTCCTTTTTGTTGTTGTTGTTGTGTTGTTTGTTTGTTTGTTTGTTTTGGTTTTTTTTAATAATGTTAGCTGAGGATTTACCGATTTTATTTATTCTTTCAAAGAACCACCTCTTTGATTCATTAATTCTTTGTATTTTTTTTCTTGGTCCCCCTGGCCTTAATTTCTGCTCTGATCTTTATAATTTCCTGCCTTATTTTGCTCATCTTTTTCTAGAAGTTTGAGGTATAACATTAGGTTGTTTATTTGTACTCGTTCTATTTTTCTGATGTGAAAATTCACCACTGTAAATTTCCCTCTTAGGACAGCTTTCATTGCATCCCATAAGTTCTGGTATGTTGTGTCTGCATTCTCAGTTAGTGTAAATATTGTTTAATTTCTTCTTTCATTTCATCTATGACCTATTGGTTGTTCAGGAGAGTGTTATTAAATTTCCAAGAGTCTGTGGAGCTTTTGCAGTTTCTTTTGCCATTAATTTCTAATTTTATTGCACTATGGTCAGATAATATACATGGGATAATTTCCATTCCTTTGCACTTACTTAAGCATGTTCTGTGGGCTTATATATGGTCTAATTTAAAGACTGTCCCATGTGCAGTGCAGAAGAATGTGTATTCTGATGATGTTGGGAGCAATACTCTGAAAACTTCTACTAAGTTCATTTATTCTCAGATTTGGTTTAGTTCTGATATTTCTTTGCTGATTTTTTTGTCTAGTTGATCTGTCTCTGTAACAACAGGGTGCTGAGGTCTTCCTTTACAACTGTGCTATTGCTTGATTTTTTCATGTGTATTAGTAATTGTCTTATATAGTTGGGTGCTCCCATATTTGGTGCATACATACTTACAATTGTTATCTCTTCCTCTTGAAGTTTTCCCCTAACAAGTATGTATGAAGTTTTCCACTAACAAGTATAAAAGTATCACTTTTGATCACTTTTGGTCTGAAGTTCACATTTTCTGTGAACAGAACTACCCGTGATTTTTTTCTGGGTTCCTGTTGCATGGAAAATTGTTTTCCATTCTTTGACTTTCAGTCTATGAATTTCTTTTTGAGTTAAATGTGCTTCTTGTATACAGCACATTGTTAGATCTTGTTTCTTCATCCATTCTTCCAATCTGTTTCTTTTGATTGATGAATTGAGGCCATTTACATTGATATTATAACTGATAAGTACTGGCTTATCTTCGTCATGGTATTTTCCTACTGTTGGTTCCCTGCTTTTCCTCTCTATTTTATTGCTTGCCATGCCTGTTGGTTTCTTTCTGTTGCTGTTCTTTGAACTGTGGTCATTTTTATCTCTGTCTACGGTACCTTTCAGTACTCTTTGTAGGATTGGCTTGGTGGTCATAAATTTCTCCAGTTGTTCTTTTTCATGGAAGTATCTTATTTCTCCATTAATTTTGAAAGATAGTTTTGCAGGGTTCATCGATCTGAGTTGTAAGTTGTTTTCTTTCAGGACTTGAAATACTTTACTCCAAGCTCTTCTTGACCTGAAGGTTTGTAATGAGAAGTCTGCCATGATTCTGATGGGCTTTCCTTTATAGGTGATCAGTTTCTTTTCTCTAACAGTTTTAAAAATTCTGTTCTTGTGCTGAATTTCTGGAATCTTAATTATTGTACATCTTGGTGTGGTTTTATTTTGGTCATGGCTATCTGGAGTTCTATATGCTTCATTTATTTGTATGTCAAATTCTTTATCCATGCTTTTTGCCACTATTTCTGTGAAGAGTATTTTATGGCATTTATGCTGTTTCCAGTTTTCTCACTGACCCAAATCAATCTTATGTTATTTTTCATTGCTTCATCTTGTAGCTGTTGGGTTAACTTTTCACGGTCTCTTGATTTTTAAAAGATAATCTGTCTTTTCATGATCATTAGCTGCAATTCTGCCTTCAAGGTCTGAAATTCTATCCTCTCCTTCATTTAATCTGTTGCATCTACTTTTAAAGTAGGTCTCAATCTCTAGGATTTCTGGTTGGATCTGTTTCGTGGATTCCATTTCTTTCCTGTGTTGGGCACTTTTTGTTTCCATCATTTTTCTAAGCTCATCTATTCTTTTATTTGTGTCTTCTCTAATATCTTTTAATATCATTTCTTTTTGTACCTGAGAAATTATTTTCTCTATAGCCTTTTCCACTTGTTTTTTCACTTCTGTTGTTATCATTTCAGAAATTTCCAGTGTTTGACTTCCAATTTCATCTGTCTCATTGAGTTTCAAGCTTGTCCTGGGTGGACTGGGAGTCCAGGATTGTATTTTATTCTATGTCTTGTTATTTTCTGTTTTCTTTTTATTTTATTTTATTTTGTTTTCTATGTTGATATATGCCAATTTCTTATGATAGATAGCTTTATCACTAGTATTGAGGCTTCCCTAGGAGATGTCTGCTCTTCAGGGATGTCCTCTAGGTGTATATGGTTCTTTACAGCTATCCCAAGAACTTACCTTCCCAATTTGCAAAGGATGCAAAATTACTGTTTGGTTCAGCTCCCAATCCTTTGGTACTGGGCTATGGTGATGATTATGACCCCATACAATCACAGTGCTATCACACAGGGGAGAAAAACTATTTATAACATGTATGACATCCTGGCTAAAGTAGTACAGTTAATAATAACAGCAGTTTCAAGTACAGTTTAACTCCTGACAAACTATAGTAACCATTAACCTGCTACCCCCACCCACAGGAGCAAACTCTAAGGTTATATAACAAAATCAAAAATATACTGTGCACTTGTATGCAGAGATTTTCCCCTTAGTGGAGTGATTTTACCCTTCTGTGGGGGAGGGGGGAGTAAGATAGGTAGGGGACAGGCTAAAGTGATGAATGAGGTCAGATATAGTAGTGCCAAGGCTGGAGGTCCAAGGATGATCATCTGAGTTTTGGGAAACTGGAGAGCCCAGAAGGGAAAGAATGAAACAGAATGCAAAAGAGTACTCAGAAAGGGCAGACAATGATTGTTCACTTGAAAATTTAAATTCAAGAAGTAGTTGAGGAAAAAGAGAAAGAGGATCAATAGAAGAAGATGAAAAAGAAAAGTAGGAAACCTAAACAGTGAAAAAAAGAAGGAAGAAAGAGAAAGAGAATGAAAAAGAAAAAAAGAGAAAAAAGAAAAAAAAAGGAAACCAGAGATAGAGAGGAGAGAGGGGGAAAAAAAATCCCAAATACAAAAATAACCACAGAATACAAAACAAAACAGGATGAGATTCAACCAGACAGGAAAGATAGCCAATCAGACAAACAAGGGAGAATAAGAGTAGTAAAATCCCTCTGGTGTTTACAGTTCTGTGATCATGTCCATGTTAAATCCAAGAGAGGAGCTGGGAAAGGAGCTGATCTTGGTCTCTGGCTGTGGGACTGGGACTGGTCTTCTGTTGGTGTTCTCCACAGCCCAACTCCTGGCTTCTCGGTGTTGCTTTAGATGTTTCCATGTTGTTGATCTCGCTGATTAGTCGGCTCTCCACAGGTATGTGCACACCCATATGCCTGAGTTAGCTGTTGTCCCGGGTCTTGGGGTTCCTGTGAGACCATCCGCCAAAGGCAGGAGTCCTCACACTCTTCTCACAGGCACCGCCCACCCCGGGACAATGGAGGAGGAACAGAGCGCAACCTCAGGCCCACTGTCCTGAGGCAATCCAGCTGATGATTTTTAAGAGCAGAAATGAATGTACAGAAGCTATTAACCTGACTCAGGATTTCTACTATTTTAATTTGAAAAGTTTCAGTAATATTAAATAATACATGAATACATTATTATCCTTTTAAAAATTCGAATAATATAGATAAGACCAAAGATTACCTTGGTTCTCTTCCCATAACCTGACAGAGGCCCTATCTTACCAGGTTGCAGGATATTCTACGCTTTCTTTGCTGCTGGGGAGGCAGTGTGGCTCACTGCCCGTGCAAGAGGACTGTGGAGTAATGATGCCCAGGTCGTCAGCCCAGCAATGTCATGGGACACTCTTGGGAAGTCACCCAAACTTGCTGTTCTTTAGTTCCCTATCTAAAACCAGCAACAAAAATGACAACCTCCCTTGAGGTTGCTGGAAGGAGTAGATATGACACACATAAAGCACTGAGAACAGAGCCTGGCTCCAGGAAGTATCAATTATTACTGATAAACTTCTTACTTTTTCAATAATACAACACAAGCCCTTATGTTTCCCTATTCAGTTGAAGAATAAGTAATTTAAACATGCATCCAAACTCAAGTCACTCAATGCACAACATTTCACACAAATACACTCAAGATCCCATCATCATAGATTTTCTTTTTCTTTCTCCCCTCTATCCCCTGCTTTTTGAGACAAGGTTTCACTGTGCAGTTCAGGCTGGCCTTGAACTCACTATGTAGCCCAGGCTGGCCTTGAACACCCAGTGATCCTCATGCCTCAGACTCCAAAGTCCTGGGATTACAGGCAGTCACCACACCCAGTTCATCACTAATCTTGAGTCAAAAGGGTTTATCAGTATCACCTGGTACACTCTGTAGATGAGGAAAATCAAGTCTTATCAAAGTTCTGTCACTAATATTTTAGAGTTTATTTAATGTTGGAAGTATTCAATGGGTGGGAGCAGGAGAGAAAAATGAATTTCAAAAAAGCTATGTCCTGCCTTATTTCTGTTGCTGTGTTCCATTACTAAAAACCAGTAGTCACAATACCAAGGACAGCTGAGATAGTTACATATCTAAATACACTGGATTCTAGGCTCATGTAGGAGGTCCAATGTGCTTGTTCTATTCATTAATTATTCAACACATACTCATTGACCCTTTACTCTGATTTTCATTTCTTAATGCATGGTCTTTTGACAAAGATAAAAACCCTACTTGGTTAGATTTGGATTTATTATTTTTATGACACAGAAAGACATGAAGACTAAATTTTCAACTAAGGAAGAATAAAATACCATGTTTTCTTCCAGCAGAGCCCGATCGATTTTCACCTTTATACACAATGATAAGAGGTTGTGCTAAAGGTTCCTGATTCTATCTATGTGAAAGGACTATAACTGACAGTCAGCCCACA
Source organism: Dasyprocta punctata (assembly GCA_004363535.1). Taxonomy (NCBI): domain Eukaryota; kingdom Metazoa; phylum Chordata; class Mammalia; order Rodentia; family Dasyproctidae; genus Dasyprocta; species Dasyprocta punctata. The sequence continues at coordinate 22,427 of RJWM01017731.1, read as the reverse complement.
AGCAAACAGCCTTAATTAAATAACGAAAATTCAAGGACCCTGACTCCAGGATGCAGAGTTCCTGCTCTGCTCGGGGAAAGATGCTCCCTCTGCTGGGGTGGCCGCTGCACTAGCAGGTGAACTGACTGCTCTCTTGACAGCCTGTCCAGCAGAGAGGGCACCCATGCAGTGCCCTGCAGGAGATCAGAGAGGCAAAGTGCAGGGAGAAAGCACCGGCCTTGCCCTTTAGCCAGATCCAAGCATGGTTCCCTGGCCTTCCTGGCTGAACGCCATAGCAACACATTGCCAAGAGCACGGGTTGCCGTTGGGTAGCAGAGTGAACTCTGGCCCAAGTGGTGTGATTCAAAGATCCCTCTGCCCCAGATTTTCATTCGCTCTCCTTTAAAACTGCTTGACACCCTCATTCTGTGGAACAAACACTGCCCCAAAATGTGAATGTCCTCAGACCACTTCGTTAATGTAGTAAATCATCAATCAGTCATTCCTGCTATGACACAAATTCATTTAATCTATTCCTTTCATTTTTCCAGTTGCCTGGCATCATCGAACCCAGAGAATGAGAATTATTGGGTTATACTTTATTATTGTGATTTTATCTTTAGACTCAGGAAAACTTGGAAGAAAGGGTAATTTGAGAACAGAGAATCCTGCCTTGAAAGAATGGGGAGGGGTTTGGGGAGGGGAATCACACAGGGTGAGGGAGGAACCCAATGAGTGAGCGTGAACTCCAAAAAAGCCCCAGTATTTTCCAACCTTAGGATCAGATGATGTCAGGAAATACTGCTGTAGTTCTCAGCAACAATCTGGAGTTGCATAAATTCTGCTTATCTTTCAAGCAAACAGTACAATGGCTGATGGGGAGACAATTCAGCACATAAACTGAATTTAAACAACACAATAACCACGTGAAAAAAAGCACAGGAAAAATTAAACACACACACACTATCACGTTCAAATTATAATTTAAGTGAAGAAAGAATTCCTAAATTGCAAGTGACAGAGAAAATAACCCCAGCTATAATTTGCTCCCTCTTCACTGAGGCAAAGCAAAGGCAGTGGCAGTTCTCTGTAGGACAACTTAGGATAGAGAAGATTGTCTTTCCACAGAGACCCACTGTGCCATCCCATACTTCATACAGCCATGGCTATGGTTGATTTTGGAATGGACCAAAGACAAGTCCTATAAAACTGTTGTTCTTCTGCAGATAGGACTGTTGGTCACTTCACCTCAAAAGTGGGCTGAGTCAGGCACATGGCACATGCCTTTAATTCCAGCTACTCAAGAGGCTGAGGCAGGAGGATGGTGAGTGCAAGGCCATTCTGGGAAACATAGTGAGCCCTGCCCCCCACACACATATGTAGGTTAGGCAAATCCATGTGCTGGGAGTTATGGGTCGGTGTCAAATAAATTAGTTTCTTAAATCTGCTTGGAATGTGGATTTTAAAAATCACTCAGGCTGCCTGTTGAAACCGAGTGATCCCTCAGCATTTTGACTCAGTAGGTCAGGAAATTGTTTTTTGCACCAACACTTCTTGATATTGTACTTGATGGGTTCCACCTGTGTGAAACTCAGCGTGGCACCTGCCCAACATGGCGCTGGGCCCTACAGCGACAGCGTGTCCCTTCAATACTGACTTCCTCGTTCTTCTTCCAAGCCCACAAACGAACTTCCCACTTTTCGAGCAAGTGCCAGCAGTCCCCCAGTCAGCTGTCAATACGTCATGCAGCCCGCCCTTTCAAACTCCACCCCCTGTGAAACCTAATAAAAGCCCACGGTTTCTTTGTCTGCCTCGCACTTTTCTGCAGCCCTCTTATGCCCACAATAAAGGCCTTTTTCTTTCTTTCTCCTCTTCTTCTTCTTCTTTTTTTTTTTTTTTTTTTTTTTTTTTCTCTGCTTTTGCTTCTCTACCCCGCCAAGAAAAACCTATCAATAATCAGGCAAATTGTGCAAAGATCAACATGAGAAGTCTTCAATTTTTGGAAGAAAACTAGGAAGCTTGAGAGGCCAGAGAAAGTTGTTTCTTGCCCGAGTGTGGGAATATGCACTGCTGCTCCTTTGCAGAATAAAGCAGATTACTACTTGGGCCCAGTCCATTGTCTGCCTTCAGCTGAGAACTTTCCATGGTGTCGACAGAACAAAGGAATTCAAGAAGAGAATTCAGCTCCCTCGTGCATGAAGGCCTATTAATATCTACAAGTTTACTAGACTGTGGAAACAGCTGATGAAGATCTAGTATCAAGCAACTTAATGTGGTATTCCTTGATGTGAAACAGCGAAGTCAGAGCCCCATCACCACCACCACCACACACAAAAGAATGAACTTTGACATGTAATGATGCAGTCACAGTTCTGAAAAAATAAACTAACACTGGCTAATGCAATGCGTTAAAATGTGGGTACTACAACAACTAAATGTGAAATGTAATACTCAATAGGAACTCGACTTTTTGTAAGAATTTCTTTCTCACAAACCTGTATCCGGAGCCCCATCCCACAGCCTCGCAAAATATAGCCCTGGCCTGGAAGGGAACACAGAAAGATAAAAACAGTAATTGTATGGGGTGACAGAGTTCTAAGTGAAATTTTACTATATTTATTTCTTTTATTGTTATTTTAATATGGTTATAATAAATAAGATATTAACAGTTGATAATGCATTACTTGCTATTCACTCATGGCTATCATTAAAAAGTCAGTGAAAATATTTCTTAATTATCATGGAATCAGTTTAGTAATTTCTCTATTTATGAAGATGCTGTATTTCATCAGTACATTGCTTTGTTGTGCATTTCATTGTCCTTCATAAAAACAATATAAAAGGCATTGAAAGTCATGTCTCAACTTTAAAAATCTGTTTTATACAGTAGGAAAGCAATTAAATATTTATTAAAATAGCAATGGGTGTTCAGGAAAACTTAAAATATGCTTAAGAAGCCTCTGAAGTAAACAGAAAGGGATTAGGAAGCAAGAGAGAGCAATGAGCAAGACTATAATAAGCAATATTGTTCCAGCCACCTAGGAATTTATTTTGAATGTGTGGCTTTAGTCTTTGCTACCTTTTTCCCTGCCCGAGGCCTAGGTCTGGACAGCTGGAGAGGAGATCATTTATTAGCTATGGAACCCTCTCCCCAAAGCAGCACTGCCCTCTGGCAGAGAGGTTCAGTTGGGACCATCCCATCAGAGTTTTGTGGTCCCCACATGTCCTGATAAAGGGAAAAGAGCAAATATCTACTGGTAGGCCTAGGAGAATTATCACAGAGGACACAGGCTCCTGAAAGGGAATGTAAATTGCTGATATCAGAGGGAGGGACTGGAGACCAGGCCTGAGAGGGTGGGAGATTTGTGGCTAAGCTTGAGAAGGGAAGACACAGAGGCTCAGAAGAGAAACCACGAGAACCTGCTGCCAGGACGTGCTGGAGGAGGCTGCTCTCGGGCAGCTTTGGCTGGGCTCAGTCTGTATAGCCAGCTCTTGCGCATTTTGTTGTTTGGTCACAGCTGAGCTCAGGATCTCTGCTTCCAGAGGATTTGTTCAAGGAGATGTAACTGTGCAAAAGAAAGGCAGGTGTTCCATGCAAGCCAGCAGGAAAAACTGAACTTTCACATTTCTTCCAACATTTAAATAATACAAGGGTTGTAATTTGTACTGAAGTTCAAGAAGACTTTTTCTATTCTTTTACTTAACTCTCCAGAATATGGCGAGACCCTGAATGACAATTTCTCACGTTAATATTTTTGCTAAAAAGACTTTAGATTAAAAACAAATTTCTCCTTTTATATTTTTCACTTGAGGTTTAAAGTTCTCCATTATATTGAAGGCAATGATTAGTTTTACCCTTGTATCTAATGAAAAAAAAAAGAAAAATATGTTTTAATTGTTGGAATTATCTTCCCTAGAGTCAGTAAGAATTCTCCAAACTGCCGTCTAGAATACATCCTTGCATTTTAAATGAAAGACTCTTTACATCAAGGGTACATTTATTCCATGGCATCACAACCCTTCAGCTCAAATATCATCTTTCCCATTTGCATTTCCTTATTATTTCTTTAGTACTATAAGCACCAATTGGGGATATTGAAGCATTCTGGAGGAATTTTACAGATTAAAAGGGCTAGATAAATGGTTAGCATTTGAGGAAATAGGCAGAATCTATGCAAAGGCCGTGGACTTGAAGAGGTGGTACGCTTCAATGTTGTTATACATTATACAATGTGAGCTCTCAGTATTGAGCACTTACCTTGGGCTGTCTGTGTTTGGAAGTATTCTGAATGCTTCATCCTTTCCAATTCCCATAACCACCTATGAGCTTGACATTATTACTCCTTTTGAATCTAAGGAAGCAAGGCCTGGACGTTGGATTAAGGTTGAAGCCCACAGCTAGAAAGTGGCAGGACAGGATCTGAACTCCCCTGATCCCATGGCTGTTTGCTCAGCTAGCAAGCCTGCGTGCTCCCCCTCAATGTCATGGATCAAATGCTCTGGCTCATCTCCTGCAAGAAACTTTCTTTACTAGTATCTCTACTCCCATCCCCTCTGCTCTAGATTCAATCCTGTTTTCTGTGTTCTCTCAGGTCTTCAGAGGCCTCCCAACAAATACTGCATATCCCTTGAAGACAAGGTCCATGGCTTATTTATCTATATAACCCTAGCACCTACCAGGGTGACTGACAGAGTAAGAGTTTACAAGATGTTCAAACAAGAGACATCTAGAGACATGATCATAATTAAACATTATTATTCTCTTACGGAAACTAATATTATATACTTATCCTTTCATGTTATATAGTTGGCATCACTATAATTATAATTAGATAATTATAATTATCCTCTTCTACATTCTATTTTCAGCCTTCACTTTTTTGTCCAACAGCTCTGTATTGAATTAGGCAAAGGAATGACATTTTAGGTGGTCACTGAGTGAAATTTAAAACATCTTCCTATATTTTTTTCAAATGAGCTGAGGAATTTTTTGCATTCAATATTTCTGTTGGGCGAAGTTGTGGTTCAATGCATCAACTCCTTTCTGCTTCTAAATTATTTTATCATTAAACTAAAAGAGGCCTCTAAAAGTGTGGCAATGAATAAGAATTCATATTCCTCCTGAAAGTCCTGATCTTCCCACCCCCAAGCATGAGAGGGGGTGGGGGTGGGGTCTGGTTCTAAAGAATTGTCCTATCAAGTAAAATTGGTGTAAAAGTGTTTACACTTCTCGTTTTGTTATTCTTACTATAGAAAAACAGCAAAAATGGCTATGAGAACATCAAGTAAAACTCTCATTAAATGCAAAGAAAATACCACAAGTTACACAAAATGTTTGCATAGTTTTTGAATTAAGTCAGACAAGATAAAGAACCATCCAAGATAAGGCTGAAGTGCACTCTTTCTGCAGGTACTCAGGTATCTTTGATTTTTAAAACAATTTTTTAAAAATTGTGATCAAAGCCAATCCTGGGCAAAACTAGGTTCTCGCAATAAGCACTTTCTCCATTTCCTCCTTCAACTATCCATAGCAGGGCTGTGCCAAGCTATTTCTCCGCTCTCGTGTTTTCATAATCATTAGTTCCCCTCTCCCTCCTTTCTCAAAATCCAAATACACATCCCAGTGAGTCCCAGGGATGGTTCGGAGTGAAGACGAGGAAAGAGAAGAAACAGATTTTTGTATACTTTACATTCAGGATCTGCTGTAAATACCTGGATACCCAGCAACAACCAGCTCTCCCCATCAGCCCTCCCTGGCACCTGGTGCTTTACAGACACAGAAAAAAACGGCCCCTCCAAAGGACTCATCAAAGGCAGCCCGCCCCACAATCTGTACACGTTACAATTTATCAAAGCGGTACTTACCGGCCCCCAGAAACGCCGACCAACTAAAATTCCTCTGGCACTCCTGGATGCATGCCTGAGGCATTGTAAGCTAGACTAGGGAAAACACAAAGAATCCTGAATTCTGATTTCCCTAATATTAAACATTTACCACATCAGAAAGCCAGTCCTCTGGCAGCCGCTCGGCAGCCTGTGTTAATTGAGTCAGGACCGTCAGTCCTGTTCCAGAGGACTGACACCCGGGCCACATGTTACCTGTGCAGAGAAGAGCTCCACAATCAGTGTCCCACCACGGCTCACTGGGTAGCAATCCATGGAGACCAGGGACTCTGGGTTGTCAGAACCTGGTGGCAGCCGATGTTAGAGTTTCCAGAAGGGGTGACTAGCACTGGGGAGTTCTCAGGATACAAAAGGAAGAAGAGCTGCAACTTCAGGGAGTGTGCTGAGCCAGGGAGGGCATAGGCTGGAGCTAGGTTGTGATGAGCTGTATCAGGTCCCTGCAGGAATTAAAGGTGCCAGGACAGATACACATAACTGTGATGGGAGAAAATGTCTAGGTTAGCAATTATATGATTAGGTAGGTTATCTACGCTATGTCATGCCTTACAAGCTGTGTGACCTTAGGCAAATTACTGAACCCCTCATAGACCATTACTTCAGTTCTAAATGGAGACAGTCCCCACCATAGCTATTGCACAATGTAGGAGGAGCTGATGAAAGAACAAACAGCGTGAGAACAGTTTATAAAGCAGAGCGCTTGAAAACAGGGACCGGAGCTTGTATTCTCACTCATGATCACAGCGGAGGAAGGCTCCGGACCTAAGCGGCAAGAGTGGTGTGACTCTCACCGTGGAGAGAAGCAGTGACACAGGCTTTCCCAGCCTGTGCTGGGCAAGGGTCAGATTCTCCTCAGCTCTTAGGAGCCCTCTTCTGTCTGGCTGGCACACACATGTGCACACACACGCACACAATGAACATCATCCCTCTAGCTCAACAGTGAGGCAGATACTTGGTTACTATCTTATAAACTATAACTGAAGGCCTAAAGCCATAAGACCTACAGATGTGCCTTCCATGGCCTGGAACTTGGTCTACACGGGGTACTTCTTCCTACCTCTCACCCCTGATCCCCAAAATTATATGTACCATCTATAATTTCTAACACAGATATCTGTCATTTAATAACCTGCCTGTTTAATGACTGAGGCTCATGGTTCAGACTTATGGCCCATTATTTTTTTTTTTTGTACAGTTCTGTACATTTTACTTATAGAGCCTCAATGTCTTTTTCTGTGCAGCATGTCTTATTTATATAGTACTGTAATTTTTTCTGGTTGTACTGTACAGTACAGTAGTTTTATGTTCTGTTATACATTACAGTAGTGCATGTGAGAGTTACGCAAATAAAAGGAAAATCATTAAGTTGGAGTTTCCTTTGAACGTTTCTTTGTTCTGAATATTGTAATGTACATACTATATACAATTCCTCACTTAACGACCTAGTCACAGGAATGGAACTCAGTCATTAAATGAGTGTCTTTATTTAAAAAATTAGATTTCCATGAAATTTTAGTTCCCTCACCTCAAATTCCAGCAGTGAGGATTGAAATCAGGGCCTTCATACTGAGCTAATTCCCAATCCCCTTCCCCTTTTGAGGAAGGGTCTCACTAAATTGCTGAATTGTCCAAGGTGGGCTCAGACTTGCAATTCTCCCGTCTCAATCTCCTGGAGTGTAGGATTACAGATATGCACCACCATATCCAGCAAAATTTTAGTTTTATAGCTTCTCTTGAAATGATAAGTCATCTACACCGGGCTCCAGATTTTACGAAGTAACACCATTAGATCAGTAGTTCTCACCCTAAGGGGGAAAAAATGCTAACATATAAACTATGTGACCCACTCAGAGTCTGTAATTCAGTACGTCTGGGCGGGTCTGATAATGCGAATTTCTAACAAGTTTCCAGATGACTCTGATCCTGCTGGTCCAGCGACCACACTCTGAGAAGCACTGTAGTAGAGTGGATTGCTGCATGGGCTGCTGCCTTGGAACAGAGCATGCGCACTCCCATGGTGGATTGTCTGATGACACAAGTAGGTCTCAGTTGTCTCTCATCATACTTACTCTGTTGTTTTGCTTAGACAGGCAAAGCCTCTTAGCTAACTTAATCTGCGTAGCTTCCAAAGCATTTTGGTGAGTAACCTCTGCTACCTGAGGGTGACGCCTTAGATATGTATGTCCTTCTCTCGCTCCCTCTTCCCCTCTCCAACCTCAATCTGTCTTTCTCTCTCCCATCCTCCCTCCCACACAATGTGTCACACATACCATTCAAATATAAATATATTAGTTAATGTTAATTCCTGTGTAAGCATGAAGGACAAGGCCTGAATACAAAGGTCAGCAAGACTTAAGCAAGACATTGGTTTTGTCATCTTTCCACTTGGCTATTAAATGCATATCTAAGAGCAGGGTCACGCTGTTCCAAATGTGAAGGTGGGATGCAAAGAATGAAGCAGATAATCAGGTCAGACATAGGTTCTCCTGAGAACCATTCCTTTCAGAAGTTTCTCAGCTGTAGCACTTAACCCAAAATCCCCTAAAATTAGTTACCTAGTATCCAGGTAGTACCTACCATCTAGGAATACTATCAATTGATCAGGTCAGTATGAGTTAATCTGCACTGAGATTCAAGCCCTCAATGCACAAGACTTTGGGGGACACTTTATATTTAAACAATAATAAATATGTCAAAGAAACATCTACCCTCCTATGTTCACTGTAGCATTGTTCACAACACCAAAGGAATGGAATCAACTTAAATGTCTATTAAAAGCAGAAATAGATTTTTAAAATATATATATTTATATATAATGAAATATTACTCAATCATAAAAAAAATCTCATTTGAGACAAAATGGAAGATATCACATTAGGCAAAATAAGCCAGGCAGGGAAACACAAACATGGCAAGATCTCGCTTATGTGTGGAATCTAAAAAGAACAGATCTTACAGAACTAGAGATCAGAATGGTGGTTCTGGGAGTGAATTGGGAAATACTAGGCAAGAGATACAAAGTCTTGGTTAGACAAAAAGAATACATTTTTAAAATTTATTGCGTGGACTATTATTATTATTAACTATAGTTAATAATGTATATTTCACAATTGCTGAAAGAACAGATTTTAAATAGTCTCACTATAATAAAAGTATGTGAGGTGATGGAGATGTTACTTATCTTGTACATATATCTTTCACATTGTGCTCCATAAATGTATGCAACTATAATATGTTAATTAAACACACAAATTTAAATTTTTAAAAATCCACCTAAATGTAAGCCATACCTTTTCCTCCAATGATCATTCCCAAACTACACATGATCTACCTCAGTTCATTGGTTCTAAACAACTTTTGATACAAAATGACCCCAAATTTAATTTCCACTAAGAGTTTAGATAGCTCTCATTTCAGTAGTAAAATTGGCTGTTAAGTCCATAGACTCTGTAAAGGGCAAAAAAAAACTGTATCCTTCTTTTATCGGCTGACAGTGAATGAATAGAATTTGCTTTGCCAAAAGGAGTACTGAGGTAATTTGTGAAGATTTGACCTCATTAAAACAGCCAGAGATATGATCAGAAAAAGAGGAAACATCTAAATTAACAGTTATAGTCTTCTCTTATATTCTCAGGAAGTGGCCTCAGGACTGTATTCTTACCATTCCTATTTTATAGAAAAAAGCCCTGAGGCTTATAACAACTTCCCCAGGATTATACAGGTGTAATCAAAAATAGTCACAAACTCCTTCTCAAATCCACAGCCTCCCACTACCAATTTATCCACAGGGGATCTCCTCTCTCTAAACTGTCTGGAAAAAGCAGAAGCACTCAGAGGCTCAAAATGGTTCAAAAAATAAAACATTAAATAGAAGAAGTATAACAGCCCCTTAAGTGAAGCAAGAAAGAAAGAACATTAACACACTGTGGATTAGAGCAAAGACATGCAAACACACTTTTGATAATTGACACATAACTTGCAGGCTAGACAGGCTTTGCTTTCTTCTAGTTAAATGTCACAATTCTCATGGAGGCCAGATCTCCCAGGAGATTAGATAGATCCAAAAACAAGAAAGCCGAGACATAAACTATCAAAACTTGTACGGCACTCCCCAGAGAGAATCTGGGCAGGCTGTCCCAATCCTTAAGGAAGAGGGATGCCGCAGACCCTTCAATTTCAGGGATGCCAAAGTCATGAAGGAAAAAACCAGCAGACTTGGTCATATAAAAATTAAACATTTCTCTAAGGTAAAAGATACCATAATGAAACCCAAGGGTCAATGAACATAGACAAAGAGAAGAGAAAGGATTACTATTGCTATAACTACAAATATCCTCATTTTCTCCACCAAAAATGGTCGAGGACAAACAACCTACCAAAAAAAGAAAAAGGACAGGAAAAGAAATGAGCAGATGAGTCAAAGAACAAGGATCAGAAAATGCAAACACTGCAAAATCACACAGAAAATTCTCATCCTCACCTGCGGTCAGGAAAGATGCAAATCAAAATCAAGCTATCCTGTTGATCATACTACTGAAAAAAAGAGTGTAAATTAAGTATATCAGAATACCCCAGGACTGGTCAGAGTTTAGGGAAACAGCTAACGTCCTATGTTGCTTGGGAGTGTAAGAATGCTTGGAATATGATTCAGTCATGTCTGATAAAAACAGGTGTGTCTTCAACCTCCAGTCTCTCTTTGCAGAGCCATATATTGAGGTATTTTATACAGTGGTAGAAAAAATCCTAAGCATTCATTAATAGGGAAAATGAGTAAATAAATTCTAGGCATCCATATGAATATTATACAGTTGGGTTTTTTTTGTTTGTTTGTTAGTTTTGGTACCAGGGATCAAACTCACGACCTTGCACTTACCAGGCAGGCACTTACGCCTGCTGAGCTAAATCCCCAGTCCCTGTACAGTTGTTAAAAAGAACAAAAGCAGCACTATTTGGGAGACAGAAGGCAATGGCAGCACTTTGGACTCAGAAGTCAGATTACTCAAGTTCAAATTGCTGCCCCCACAGTCACCAGCCAAGTGACCCAAGGCAAATCAAACACCTCTCAGTTCCTTGTCTGCTTATGGGGATAACTACCTACTTCATATCATGGTTTCAGGGTAAATGAGATGAGTGAGATGAGGCACAGGGCCTGGTTTTTAGCAAAAGCTGGAACAATGTCCCTAATACTCTGCTGTAGGGGGCAAGGACAGCACAAATCAAACAACATCATATATATATGAAGGATTTTACAGCATGCTGTGTGTGTATCTATGATGGTGACAGGAAAGTAGAAGTTTTTCCTTCCACATCTCTGTGCTGTTTGGCTTCTTGCAAAGAATGTGTATCACTTTTGATATTTAGAAAAATAATTCAAGCCAGGTGCAGTGTGCATGATTATAGTCCTAGCTACTAGGGAAGCTGAGGCAAGAGGATCACCTGAGGCCAGGAGTTCCAGGCAATCCTGAGCAACAGAGAAAGATGCCATCTCAAAAAGAAATAGATAGATAGATAGATAGATAGATAGATAGATAGATAGATACATAGATAGATACATAGATACATAGACACATAGATACATAGATACATAGAGTTGTCCAGTAATTGTTTGGGAGTCTGGTGACTGAGATGGAAGGGTCACATGCTCCATTACTGTTATCCACAGAAAGTTTATGGAAGAACGGAATGCAAAGTATTGGCTGTAATCTGGTGACCTGAAAGATGAACTCCGGCTCCCAGCCAAACAGAAACTTTCAGTGGCTCCCCCTGCTCGTTATGGGGATAAAGTTCAAACCTAAATCCACAAGCCCTATCTCCCCACCCTAACACAACCTCAAATTCTTCACTACAGCCACACTAAGCTGCCTGTGATCCTTAGAAAGCTCTGTTCAAACTGTCACTTCTGCCCAAAGTGCCCTTCCCCACCCTGATCTCTCTCTCTCTCTCTCCCCTCTCTCTCTTTCTCTCTCTCCCTCTCTGTCTCTCTTTCTCTTCTGTCTCTCTCTGTCTTTCTCTCTCTCATTTTATTTTTTGGTTTTCTAAGACAAGGTCTCATTTGTAGTTTAGGCTGGCCTTGAACTCACTATATAACCCAGGTTGACCTCAAACTGAGGCAATCCTCCTGTCTCAGCCTCCCGAGCTCTAGGATTACAGGCATGCATGTACCACCAAGCCCAGCTTCTGCCCTGAACTCTATTTATCCCCATTCCTAGCTAACTTCTCAGCTCAGTTAAAATGCCTGCCTCCTGGAAGGCTCACTGAATGCCCCAAACCTCAGTTCTCCCACTTAAACCTCCCCGCACCTTGTTTTTCCAGTGTCGGGTATTGAATCCAGGGCCTGGCATATGCTAGGCAAGTGCCCTACCACTGAGCTAAAACCCCAGCCATCAGTTTATTTTCTAAATCCACCCATACCATCCCAAAATCAGATCAAAGAGAATAGTTTTTAGTCTAATTACAACTGACTTACATGTATGAGTTTATTCTCAGCCTCCCCAACTAGACAGCAAATCCTTAAACCCTGGTACTTGATATTATTCCTTTTGACTCTTCAGTACCCAGCACAGAAAACAAAACTAGGGATCACATTTCTTAAATAAATGAATGCTTTTAAATACACGAGCCATTGAGTGAAAGTAGTTTTCTCAGGGTCATCTTCAGATTTCATTTTTAATGCAAAATGTTTATTTGAAAACAACAGAGCAATCATAACAAAAAAGTCATATAGCTGGTTTCTCTTGATTCTTTGAGGCAAAAGTTTTGTGCTAATAATTTTTTGGATAATGCTTCATGTCTATATTTTTTATCCTAAATAACTTCTGTGAATGTAATAATATACAATGTGCTGATGATTGTTACTCTCTTATTGGCTGGATGTGAAATTATTTTGCTTTGGTTTCTTACTTTCCTTTTGTTTAAAATTTTAAAAAAATAAGTAAATAAATAAACAAATATGCAAGCCATATAACTAATTTTCTCTCTTCCTTGTTTTCCAAAAAAAAAAAAAAAAAAAACTGTCTGATTCAATTCCCTGTCCAATGTATATCAGCCCACATACAGGAAATTCCCAGCAGATTCTATCAGTACAAGTCTGGTTTCACATGACAGGTATATTGCTCAGTAAAAACTGATAACTGACATAGAAGTTTTATACATCAGTTTCACATCTTGGTTAATGTAATTCCTGCCCTAGAGGAAAACAAAAAACAAACTTCTGTGTGTTGGCTGAATCCGATTTCCGAGTGCTCAAAATAAAGGGACGCAGCTCTGAACTATGGCCAAAGTTACTAAGATACAGGCTCCTGGAGAGGCATTTTCTAGGTACACCAGAATCTTGATTCATCTATTCATTCAGCAAATACATATTTAATAATTCCCACCAAATGTCAACCTCTTCTCTAAGCTTTGAGGATACTGCAGGAAACAAGACAGACCAGCCCTACCACAATGGATCACATTCTACTGAGGGCTAGCAGAGACACAGTGTCTTAGCTTATTATGATAAAATACATGGAACAAACAATTTATAAGGGAGAAAAGTTTATTTTGGCTCATGGTTTGTGAGGTTTCAATCTTTGGTCATTTGATCCTGTTGCTTTGGGCCTCTCGAAGCACTATATGTCATAGGCCAGGGGGCCTGTTCCTCTCATTGCAACAGGAAACAGAGAGACAGGAAGGAGCCAGAGTCCCAAATCCCCTTCAAGGGATGCTGCCCCCCCCACCCCCAACTTCCTTCTGCTAGGCCTCACCTCTTGAAGGTTCCTCCACCTCCCAATAGCACCACAGGCTAGGGACCAAGCTTTCATCACACGAGCCTTTGGGAAACAGTAAAGATTCAAACTATAGCTAAATGCTAGCTATAGCTATGATAAACTTCTAGCTAAATGCTAGAAAACAAACTAAGTGGAACAGAGAATGGTTAAAGGTGAAGGAGAATGGTTAAAGGTGAAGGAGAGGGGATGAGAGCTCTTTAGACATACTCAGAATAAGATTTCTCTGAGAAGTCTTTTGTGCTCAGCCTTAAATCCTAAGAACATCAGCCATGAAAAAACCTGGAGGTAGAGAATTCCAAGCCTACAGAAGAGCTAATGCAAAATCTCCCCACTAGGAATGAGCTTGAACTATTCAAATAAAGACAGCAAATCAATATGTCTGGAGTACAGTGAAAGAAAGTAATTTGAGAGTACTCAAAAGGAAAGTATAGAACAATTGTTTCGGCCAGGACAAGGAGTTTGGATTTTATTCTAGTTGCCAGGGAAAGACATTGTAAGGAACAGGCAAGGAGGACAGAGTCCAATTTATGTTGTTAAATGACTGACATATAACATATTCCAAGAAGGTGAGAATAGAAACCAAGAAGCCAGGCAAGAGGTTATTGCCAAGGTTCAAATGAAAGGTGGTGATGGCTAAGAGATTGAAATCTAACTAGGATGATAGATGTGGGCATGGTGTAAACCTTGGGGTAAATCTTGGAGGTCAATAGAATTCAATGTTAGATTGGACATAGGAGGAGAGAAAAAAAGAATTAAAGTTATGATTTTTTTGTTCTTCTCATGGGAAATTCCTGCACCTGCTTGCTATTAGAAATCAGATCCTACTGCAGAACTTCCATTCAGTGACCCTAACAAATTAAAGCCAGCACAAATTTCTGTTAGCAAGTGACAGTAATTTATTCTAGATGATCAAGAACAGTTTATTTTGCATTAAACTCAGGCAATAGTACTATATCTTGAAGAACGATTTACAGCTGAGAGCTATTTTCTTTCTCCTGAAATTATCTTTTCTGATGTTTTACATATATATTACCCAGAAGAATCCCTTAGAAATTAACACTTTGAAAATAAACCACATTTACTACTATGCACAAATCTACAAAATACATATAAAATCTTAGGGAAGAAAGCAGCATTGAATATATGGTCATGGGTAAAAGAATTTATGAAAGAGAGAAAGATCAGCACCTTCCAAGAACCCACCATGCTGGGTCAGGGAAGATCCAACCAGAAGACAACTAGCCAGCCTTACTGGTAAGCGGCGTCAGTGGCACGGACTCCAAGAAGAGAAAGATCAGTGCCTCCCAAGAACCCGCCATGCTGGGTTGGGGAGATCCAACCAGAAGACAACTAGCCAGCCTTCCTGGTAAGCGGCGTAACAGGTTCCAGGAAGAGAAAAGTCAGCACCTTCCAGGAGCCTACTGGCAGGCAGGTTAAAAATCAACTCTGCCCCTACCCCAAACAACCTGCTGGTTTAGAGGACCAGCTAAGTTGATAGCAACTAAGGTACATAAAGCAACTAAATGCTTGTAGTGTTTGGTTGATTTTGCAGGCCTGGGGCCAGCAGTCTGAGCATCTCTTGGGAGGATGACAATATGCAATGTAGCAAATACGGGGAATTTCCTTCTGTCTTGTCTTTGAGGCCCAATATTGTCCTCACTGTTTTGCTTTCAATATTCTGTTTTGATTGGTTTTATTGTTTTGTTTTGGTTTGATTTTGCTATACCTGATGGAATGGACAACTATGGTGAAGATAACAGGATATACTATAGTAGCTATTGTTTTCCTAGTATCCTGCTTTGAAGTTCTGTACCAATTCTACTACTTTGTTTTGATTGACTTTGTTCTGTTTTGTTTTGTTGGATTTTACTATCTTTAAAATAAAATTTAAAATATATATTAAAAATAAAGAATTTAGAAAAACTCACAGTATTCATTGTGCTCCCTGTGAAGGACTGAGTGTTTAAGGTTTAGGACACCCAATACTTCTCTTCCCTACCAAGTTGTAAAGCAGCTATAAACAGGCAAGAGTAGGCAGGCAAGAACCATCACAACTACTGATAAGCTGATGCTGAAGACCTGCGGCAAGAAAGAGCCGACACTGAACTGCAAGACTAGATACCCTTACCACTGAGTCCACCACGACCCTGCCCTCCCCTCAATCCACACTGCCATCCTTGTAAAATCTGCAGCACAAAGAAGCCAACCAAATGGCATGATTCCTAAGCAGCCTGGCTCCAAGAGTAAGATAGGCCACAGAGGCCAAGGCTTCTAACTAAGTTTCTCACAGTCATGTATCTTATGAGGAAGAGGAAGGAGTGACCCAAGGGGCCAGGAGTGTTAATATGGCCCATGGCAACTATATCACATTGCACTAATTTTATTATCTTAGTGTTCACACTGCAGTCTACCTTGGGATTCCATGAGTAACTCCCAAGGACAACCTACATTCTGATAGTTTAAGGAAATCAATTCCATTTATCCAGCTTTCACCCACTCATCCCCAAAACGAGGCTGTCTGAAATGTGACTGAGATTAAGATGTCACATCAATTCAGTTTTTCCAACTCCCTTCAAAAATCATTCTTTTGTCACACATAAAAGACAGGCCTCCTCCCCCCCAATGCAGATCTTATTGTGGCAAATTGCTCTGATGTGCAAAAATACAGAGAAGACATCATGCAAAAAAAAAAAATCTAAATACTGACATCAATATTTAATTTAATCAGGGCATAATACACCTACAGGAGGATTTCCTAGCCTTCCTTATCTTATACATATTTCAGTTGAGAGGAAAGCATTGTGTTAAAAACTAGGCATTTTGGTCTATGTTGGGGTGTTCTGAGTGCCGATACACTGGGAGACAGGGGGAGTTGTAATGTTTGTCTAATGTCATTTTCTTTTCCATTTCCTGCTGATGTAAAGGAAGGTTCTTGAGAGTGAAAAGAAATACCGAAGGAGGTGGAGCCCTGCTTCATCCAGGTAACAAAATCGCTGTCAGCTATCAGGCTTCACTATCTTAGCATTCAAATATGCAAGATTTGCAAAAAAAACATTCTGGGAAATAGGAATCAGCCGCAAGGCACGCGTGCTGAGTAATGAGAACACGCTTCACGCGAAATCTCATTCTCCTGTTTCTCAGCCGCACGTTGCATGTGATTTCAAGGAAAAACGATGGGAAAAAATTCCACATTTCCTTACAAATAGATTAATACTACGTAAGAGAGGAATATATAGCAGAGGTACATTAATATTCTTTATGTTCTTGAACAATGATTCAAACTTGTGGAAGAAAATTTTTCATTAATTTTTGCCGAGATCGTTGAATACATTAAATCCATATTCTTTACCCAAACAAATCTGCTCATTGTTACTTGTTAACCATTTCACACTTCTTCATTCATTCCTACCATTTATGTAAAGACTTAGTTTTTTGTTGTAAATAAAATATTTAACAACAATCGTTTTCCATTTTTTTGGTAAGCCTTGCACCTCACTGTCCCCTAACATATTTTCCTATTTTGTCTCCTAGCAAAAAGTTATATTCACCTATATATACATGAGCTAACTGGGGAGAGAGAAAGTTTATTTAATTCTTTGAGAGGCATATTTCTAATAAAATTTTAGTTCTCTTTAGTACTTATTTGTAAAAATTTGTGATTTGTTGCACTTGTGTGGTGAATGGAAAGAAAATCTATATATATAAAAAATTAGTTAAGATAGTTAAAGAAAAAGAATTTTGAGTGAAAAGTAGTTTTCACAGGGTCATCTTCAGATTTCATTTTTAATGCGAAATGTTTATTTGAAAATAATAGAGCAATCATTACCAAAAAAAAAAAAAAAGTCATATAGCTGGTTTCTCTTGATTCATTGAGGTGAAAGTTTTGTGCTAATAATTTTCTGGACAATGTTTCATGTCTATATCTTAAACCCTAAACAACTGCTGTGAATATAACAATATGCAATGTGCTGATTATTGTTACTCTCCTATTGGCTTATTGCAAAATTGTTTTAATTTCTTACTTTTCTTCTGTTTAAAAAAAACATATTCACTGATCATATCATATCTGATCATATCAAACCCATCTATCAAAAAGTATGAAAAACACTTAAAATATTTTTAAAAATTTTAGTTCTCTTTAGTATTTGTTTGTAAAAATTTGTAATGTAGGCATGCTCAATTATATCTTATTAATAATTATAATGCTAACAATAAAAAAGAAATGTTTAACCTAGAACTGAATGGCCTTAAGACATTTAAAAAATTATAAACAATTTTTTTGCAGAAAAAAATGATAGAGGGCCAGCACAGCACCTGCCTGGCAAGCACAAGCTCCTGAGTTCAATTCCCAGTATCAAAAATAGAAAAAAAATGAGAGTAACCAATAAAATACATTCAAGTATAAAAGAAAATTATTTGGAGAAGTGGAATGAAAATACAAATTCAAAGAAAAAAAAGGAATGTATAATTTCTATGAAAATGGGTGATTCCAGGAGTTTGGTTTTGTGGCTTAAGTGCCTGCCTGGCAGGCATGAGGTTGTGATTTCAATCCCCGGTGCCACAAAAAAAATAAAATAAAATAACACAAAGACAAAAAAAAAAAGAAAATGGGTGATGACAAGTATTGTTTTCATTAAATGCATTTAAGGGGTATAACCCTTTTTAATTTTAAAATATTCATGTTTACATTGCAAAAAGTTTTATCTTTTGCAATTAAATTTAGGACAAAAAACCTCATCTGTTAACTTAAAAATTATTTTAAGGGGTACATCAGAAACCATCACCTTAACCCTTTCCACTTATCTACTGAGATCAATTTGCAATATGGTGATTGCCTGAGGGGAGACTCAGCAAGCAATTAGGCGCTTCATGGCTGAAAGAATTTAAAATTCATAGTATTCACTGTGTTTCCAAACACAGGCATGGCATCTTCACCAGGTCACTTCTTCAGTATGACTTCACCTTTTTTGCTGTGGGGTAGGGGTGGGGTGGGGAAAGTAGGGGTGGAGAAGAGTTTGAGACAAGGTCTGGTTATACACTGTAGGGTGGTCCTAAACTCATTAAGTAGCCCAGGCAGGTCTCAAACTCACAGCAATCCCGCCTCAGCCTCCCAAGTGCTGGGCTCAAGATTAAATTACTTTATCTTCTAAATCATAGTCCAAAGTAATCAGTGCCAATTTCGTGTTGGCACTTGAGCCTCCTGATTACTCTAGCCTCAAAGCAAAATTTTTAAATGTCCAATACTGAATTCTTTTGTTTTCTTTTCTCTCTCTCTTTTTAATTTACAAAGAATCTACATAAAAATCAATAGGATAGACAAGCAGGTTTAGCAAGGTCATGGTACAAGGTCACTGTCTTGGTTACTTTTCACTAGTTGCTGGGACAAAATACCCAACACCCAAAATGAAGGAAGGAAAGGTTTATTTAGCTCACTGTTTGTGGAGGTTTCAGTCCATAATCAGCTGATTCCAAGGCAGGGTGGTCTGACACTGGGACAACACTTCAATGCAGAAGCCAGAGCAAAAAGGGGGAAAACAAGCCTCTTCTCCTCCCTTATAGTGTATACAGACCACACCCCACTCCCTAGGGCAGATGTAGCACTCACAAAATCTCTTTGCCTTCCTTCTGCACAGGATGAGGGTATTTACAAAGTAAGAACCCTGGCTCCCTGCTGCCTCTCTCAGTTAAACTTCTAAACTTCTCAAGTTGACACAGTGTATCAACCATAACAGTCACAAAACCATACACAGAAATCTAGTGTTGGCCTATATACAAGCAATGAGCAATTCAAAAGTACAATTGTAAAGGCACAAGTTACAACATCACAAAAAAGCTTAAAGTAACATTACTGTATAAGTCTACCAAAATGCATTCATTATCTGTATCCTAAAAACTACAAAAACTGATTAAAATATTCAAATACAACCTAAATAAGTGGAGAGAGACTATGCATGTGAATTGGACAAACATCAAAACATTTATTCTCCCTAAACTTATCTATAGATTCACCTCAATATCTATCAAAATCTCAGCAGAATTCTTTTTTTTTTTTTTTTCCCAGTGAAGGGAGGCATTGAATTTACTTCTGGACAGGCCATGTGGATGACAAAGGAGGCCACTGTGCTATTTTTTTAAACTATTTTAACTATTTTTTATATACATATACCTAAGCGTATGCATAGTTTTTCTTTCAGTTTATCACATAGGTGAAACAATATGATGCTTACACACGTGTGACTTATTTTATTTCACTGATAAGTATGTTCTCAAGGTGCATTCGTTTAAGTATAAAAGTGTCCAGTTTATCGTTCTTTCTAGCTAATATTCCATTAGAAATACCACATTTTTTTGTCCATTCCTCAGTCGAGGGGCATTCAGGTTGTTTCCAAGATCTGGCTATTATGAACTGTGCTGCTATAAACATACGTGCACATACATTGCTGTTCTTTCCTTTCTTTCTTTCTTTCTTTTTTTTTTTTTTTTAATTCTTTTGGGAAGATACTTAGAAGGGGAATAGCTGGGTCAAATGGGACCTCCAATCCTAGCTTTTTTGAGGAATCTCCACACTGACTTCCACAGTGGTTGCACCAGCCTGCATTCCCACCAACAGTGGAGAAGGGTTCCTTTTTCCCCACACCCCCTCCAGTACTTGCTATTGGTTGACTTCTTAATCCTAACCATTCTTTCTGGAGTAAGCTGGAATCTCAGCAACACTGAATTCTTAACTTTGTGAATTAAAGCTCAAATAATAGGTTTTACCATTCTCTGAAAGTGAACTTAGCTCCCAAAACCACAAATTTCTCTTCCACCAGGGAGCCTACCTTGGCAAGCTGACCCAAGCCTCCCATGGCAGGGGCAAGCATTATAAAACTTGTGGTGTGAGGTAGGAGAGGGAAAAAAAAAAAAAAAAAAAAAAAAAAAACCTTCCTGGCTGCCAAGACAAAGGAGAGAGGAGGAAGGTGGGCTCCACACTTCAGGAAACCGGCTGGTAGCCCTGGAATAGTGTTAAGTGTTATGTCAGTGGCATGTCATATTCCACGAAGAAAGACCAGGTATGGAAAAGAACTGTTTTTCCTAAAATAAAGAGGAATTATAATAAATATGTACTCTTATTTAAGAAACATTTCTTGACTATCATGGTGCAAATTCCTGGGCTAGCTCCCTGGGAAATTCATAAGTGAGTCAGAACTACATCCTGCCAAACAAACTAACCACTGGTATTGGTAGCATATCATGTATGTCAATGCCTGGTAGTTTAAATTTTTGTTATTGCTGTACTCTCAATCCAGCACCTATTGCCTAGTACAGAAAAGTTGATGCCAAGAGCAAGGTGTGGTGGCGCACACTTTTAATCCCAGCACTTGGGAGGCTGAGGTAGGTGGAGCGTTGTGAGTTCGAGGCCGGCTTGGGCTACAACATGAGCAAGGCCGGCCTGAACTACATAGTGCAACCCTGTCTCAAAACACTAGGGCCGGGAGTTTGGCTCAGTGGCTTAAGCACCTGCCTGACAGGCACGAGGTAGTGAGTTTCAACCCCAGTGCCACAGGAAAAAAAAAAAAAAAAGAAAGAAAGAAAAGAAAAGAAAAGTTGATGCCAAACACTCCCAACTATCTCAGTTACTTGGAAAAATGGAGACGTACTTCTCCTTCATGTGACTGTGTTAGCCCGAGTTCTTTCCCACTTGTGCTCACTCTGCCACCCTGACTGATGAAAGCAGCTGACATCTGAAATCTTGCTGGAATGATTAAACATGGTCACAAATTCTTTGTCACTTTCCCCGAATTTCCATCAAGAGTTTATTTCCCCACTGCCTTAAAACTGAACTGGCCCAAACCGGGTGTGGTGGTACACGCCTGTAATCCCAGCACTTGGGAGGCTGAGGCAGGAGGATCATTGCAAATTAGAAAGCAGCCCTGAGCTACAAAGTGAGCTCAAGGCCAGCCTGAGCTGCATAGCAAGATCCTGTCTCAAAAAGCCAAAAATAAAACAAAACAAAAAACAACAACAAACAAAAAAACAAAACATTGAACTGACTCTACTTTGCTGACAGAATGTGTCATTTCCAGGCCAGGTCCTTACAAAGACTGAAAGCTTCTGTTTTATGCTGTTGAGGTCCTGGGCAAGCATGTGAGAAGTCAGATCACTCTGCTGGAGAAGGTACATGAAGAAAAGAGGCCCTGGAACAAGAAAAGCTCAGGCACTTGAGCTCCCTAATTACTCAAGCTCCAGACAAGACAGGCTGGAACTATATCAGAGACTCTACAGCAGAATTAGACAACTGTCCATGGGCCAAGTCAATTCACAAAACCATTAGAGAGAATAAAATAGTGACTGTTTTAAACCACTAAGATTTAGAAGGGTTGCCGGGTATGGTGGCTCACACCTATAATCCCAGTGTTACAGGCAACGTAGTTAGTTAGAAATATTATAGGCTAGGCCCTCAAATGAACCGGTAGTGACAACCAGATGTCTTGTGACCTTGGAAGAGACACACACTTCTTGCTGTGGGCCAGATCTCAAGACAGAAGGCAAAACAAATGCAACCACACCCTAAGAATAAGCATTAGGGATTAGGTATGGATCACCTTGAGAAGCCAGGAATAACCATCCCAATCCCCTACAGAAAGTCACTGATCCCTAAGAACGTTCACTTACTACGTGACTCGTTTCCCCATTTGTCCCTGATTAGGTCAATTTTACCTAAACAATTAATCTTATTGGTTGACCACAGTTGTCCCCCCTCAAGCCCATCTGCCTTGCGGGTTTCCAGTTTTCCCC
>RJWM01017730.1:0-42440 GCA_004363535.1 Dasyprocta punctata | reverse complement strand
GGGGAGCTATCAGCTGGTACAAATAGTGGAGACAGCATGGGGCTGCTTTCTAATGGCTTTTTGAAGGTTGCTCTGCGTTTGATTGGTGAATGCCATATGTTCCTAGTGCTCAGGCATTAGGGCTTTTTCTTCCTCACCTCTAAATGGTTCCTCTTTGCTTTGATTTCATTATTCCCTGCTCTTTAAAATAGGAAACCCTGAGTCCTGACACCTCTTCTCATACAAGGTCGAGAGGTCTGAGGTTGCTGCTTCTAGGCTGTAATGACTTCTGCCCAGTTCTTCACTTGTTCCACTGCAAGGGCCACCAAGCAACCTGCTGGGTCTCTCTGCCACTCACCACTTACCCTCTCTCTGCTGGCTGTCCTAGTGCCAGGGACACTCTGAACCCGAGGATGCAAGACCCCCAAACTGCTGTAATTAAGGCTCCAGACGCCCAAAGGGCTCACAGGATGCAGGTACTAGAGGGCATGCCTCCTTGGCCTTCAAGTGCCGTGCAGTACATGAGGACCCTGCTGGGCTCATGCAGTACTAGGGTCACCTACACTTTGCTGAGCAGCAACCAGCTTCCCAGGAAACCTGGCTCTGAAGGGCTTCCTCATGCCTGGCCCAAATCCTTGCCTTGGAAATTGTGGCCTTTCCTTCCTTGTCCCCCGGGCCGAAGCAGCACAGGACCCAGCTGTGGTCTCAGCATTCCCTCCGTGATGCACAGTCGTCATTAACTCGTGCCTCCCTCCTTCCTTCTTTTTGGCCCCAGCTGGCCTGCTCTTCTCCAGATAATTCCTGAAACTTCTAATTGCTTTTATCAATCTTCTCTCTGAAAGGTGCACTGAAGATACATAGATCTTATTTCCTCACTTGCTTCTTCTGGCTAGAAAGGTTCAACCGCGAGGACAGAGTTGCTCCTGAAGGGTAATTTGAGGTGCAGGAGAAATTAGAAGTTGGTAAAGCTGTCACTGAGCACAAGTGACAAGCCCATTATCATCTTTAATGACTACCAGAGTATTTCCCTTCATTTTGTCAAAAATAATATCCTTATCCCTGCACAGCACTATGGCACCTGTGTTCTGCAGTTACCTTCAGGACAGAGTCTTCACTCACTGTCATCTGTGCAGCTTTGTGATTCTTTAGGGTCCCACATCTGGCTTTGT
The DNA here is from genome assembly GCA_004363535.1 of Dasyprocta punctata. Classification (NCBI taxonomy): domain Eukaryota; kingdom Metazoa; phylum Chordata; class Mammalia; order Rodentia; family Dasyproctidae; genus Dasyprocta; species Dasyprocta punctata. The sequence goes on along the minus strand of RJWM01017730.1, from coordinate 41,292 downwards.
CGCCTAATCAAGGGCCCTCCGTTTTCCATTGCCCATTCACTCTGAACCGTACTTGAGGGCCCTGACGCTCCATCGAGGAGCACACAGGGCCACCACACTCCCAGGACAAAAGCTGACCCATGCTCTGCAGTCCCCAGGGAGGTGTCAGTGTTCTGGGGAGTTTAACAGGAGGAGTTGCCTGAACTCCAACAGGCCTGGGATCAGCCCTGCCCAGCAGGTTCAAAGCTCCATCGTTGCACACTGTGATCCCCACGGACAGTGAGTGCCTAGGGACTTGCGGGGGTAGGGAGTGACAAAGCGAGGCACATGGTATTCATTGTCCTTTGCCATCCTGTCAACCAGTGACCAAGGAGGGGTCACATTCCTGGCTGCTGGCTGCCTTGGTCCCAGCCTTTTTTCTGAGCCGTTTCTTTCTGTTGGTTTGGAGCCTCCTGATATCCTCTGAATCCATCCCCTTTCTTCCTAAATGAATGCACAGGGTTTCTGTGGCTTCAAGGCTGCTGAGGCATTCTTGGCTGGTGGGGCATGTGTGGCACTCTGGGAGGCTGAGTTCAGAAGTCAGCAGGCACCCCTGCCACCCTCCATCTGCTCTCCCAGCTCTGAAGAAGGTATCCTCATTTCAGACTGATTGCTGTAGGTCTCCTGCTAGTAGGTACTGTTAACATTTCTGGTTTGTCTGGGTTTCTGAAGACCCCGTACTCACAGAATGCCAGTGGGATTCCTCTTGCTCACGGTACAAAGGTGGCATCTCTCTGTGAGTGTGACTCATGGTCACCCCAGATACCCTCCTGCCTCACCATTACCCTCCACAGAGTCCACCCTGGCTATCCTGGAGAGCCTCCCACTCCACCCTGCCCCATAGTCCCAGCCCTGCACTGGGCCATAACACTTGGGTGACTGGGCCAGGAAAACAGTGCTCCATCAGTAGATAGGTCCTGCTCACTTTGAGGACCTGGAAGGCTGAGTTCAGAAGTCTTTGATCTGGGGCAGAAAGGGCAACCACAGCTTATGAACAGCTGTTGAAGGAAGGAATTGCTGCTTTTTTCTCTTTAGTAGTAAAATCAGTAAGTGAGTGATAGGCTAATGAGAAAACATCCTACAACTGTGATCTGGTGCTTTCCTAATCCTTTAGCTAGTCCTTATATGGACCACTTCCTTGGAGGACCTTCATGTTCCCACCAGCTGCATCTTTGCTTTTTGGGGTGCAGGCAAGCATGGCCATTTCTCTGCTGAGCATGGTGGGGGGTGTAGGCCGAACAGCTCACAGATGCAGCTAGGGGCCTGGCAGTGTTACACACAGACCTGGCATTTAATTCTCCAGTCTTCTCTACTGAGAAAGCAACAAGAGAGTGCGGGGTCCAGGAGCAGACAAGTAGGGCAAGTAGGGCAGCAGAAAGCTGCCCAGTGCCAGCGTGGGCTCCGGAGAAAGCCATGCCAGGCTCCATACTTAGTTCTGTGAGAAGCATCACAGAATAGGTTGCAATGACTTATATGAGGACTTGAAGCTGTAGGCAGGAAAATATATTACACTATGCAGGAGATGCTGTGGTAGAGCTTGGGTGAGATGAAGACAAGGGAAATAGACTTCATTTCCAACATGACTCAAACCATACCTCAAAACCAGCTAAAGAGCAGAGTTATGTGTAATTGTAGTAACAAGTGGGCAGAAAAGGAAGAAAGTCAGCTACCTGGCTTGGCTTTGTTTCCAGAGCTACAAGCCTGTAAAATCAGCAAATGAACTGGTGGCTCAGCCTGAGCCCCAACACACCGCATTGGGGGAGGGGTCCATGAAGGGTTTTGGGACCTATAGAAGCCCTTCTGGATCTCATCATGGTCCAGGAAAATCCACATTTCTAATCCTATGGAAAAGTTATTAGAATGTTAGTAAGTTAATTCCAACCCACCACTTCCAGTGCAACACATGGTGAGAATAAAGACACTGAGGCGTATTTGTAGTTGTGGGGAGTCAAGGGGGTCCTAAGATCAGCTGGAATGATAGCTAACCAGAACAAAGACCTCAACCCAGGACTGAAACCGGGTTTTATTAATTCGTGAAGAGGGGCGTGGCTTGGGAATGAGTGACTGTGAAAGTGGTGAGAAGTCTGTGAGTGCTGTGAGCTGGGCTAGGAAGGAGGCCTGATAGCACTATGCAGTGAGAGAGAGATATACAGAAAGCGCAATCTGCATACCACAGATTGGGGCAGTAGTTTTGGGACTGGTGCTTCAGTTTTGATGTGTAATCTATGCCCTGAGAAGTCATAGCCTCTTTTCTTAAGACTCATTCTCAGTCAACAGCATGGCTTCACTTGGCTCAGCTCACATGTAACTTGAGAGTTGTAGGTGGGCATCATAAAGACTACACATCAGCACCTCTGCCAGACCCATGTGCATTGCTTAAAGCCAATTGAGGGGATAAGGAAATGTCCTAGCCAGCTCTGTACATATCAATACGTGGAGGAAGGGCCAAATAACTCTTCTTTCAAGGAGAGCGTCCAGGTGGTTCTCCACAGGGACCCTGATGCTGCAAGTGAGATAAGAGGGTTTCCAATGGGAAGAATTTAATTTTCTTTTTGGGAATGAGCGGTTTCTATTTGAAGTTGCCAGTAGATTGTTCTAGAAATAGAGATAATGAATGAGCATGGAGTGGAGCCCTTGTCCTGAGGAGGATGCACAGGTGGCCCCTCTCTCTCATGCAGGAGTGAACAAGCAGGTTCCCTTCATTCTGGAGTATGGTGTCTAACTGGCCCAGTCTGCCTGGGACCCAGGGGGGTCCCAGCAATGTGGAATTTTCAGTGCTGATACCAGAGAAGTCCCTGGTAAGCTGGAATTAGTTGGCCACCCTGTGTAGAGGTCAATGTATTCAAACTCTTATCCCTGCTTGACAAAGCTACGACTTCAAACACATGGAGCTAGGAGCAAGAGGCTGCTAAGCAGAGTGGTCAAAGGCCTCCTGAGAAGGATGAACCCCATGAATGGCCCTCTTATTCCTTTAGCTCCTCTTAGGGGATGAGGTCACTTGTGAAGAAATACCTTGGAGACCTCCTGAGACCAGCAAGTGTGGCAGGGAGAGCAAGGACAGATGCCCTCAGCCACAAGGCCAGGGCCCTGTGTGTGTGAAAGAGTGAATGTGCGTGTGAATGTGTGTGTCTGATGGTGAGAGACACTGTGAGTGTGAGTGTATATGCTGCAGCCGGGAGGAAGACATGAAGTAGATGAGGGCAGGGAACCAGGCCTTGGCACACATGCTCACAATGTGGTGATGGGGAGGCCTCATGCTTGAGGAGGAGTGGTGTCCTTGGTGGGAGTGATCCAAGCAGCCAGAATGCCTCGCCTGAGTCACCGCTCCACAGTGACAGAGAGAGGCCTGGGAAGAGACAGACAGGTTTTCATGAGATGTAAATGCAGACACTCCTCGTTTAACCACTGAATTCTGTTCCTGTGGCTAGGGCATTAACTGAATTTGTTGTTAAATGAATTGTACATGGTACATACATTACAATATTCAGAACAAAGAAATGGTCAAAGGAAACTCCAACTTGATGACTTTACTTTTATTTGCATAATTCATACACACAGTGCTGTAATGTAAAACAGAACATAAAACTATAGTACTGTACTGTACAATCAGCAAAAATTATAGTACTGTAAAAACAAGGTGTTCTGTGCAAAAAAAAAGACATGGAGGCTGTATAAACAAGATGTACAGAACTGTATATATAAAAAAAGCTGCCGATAACCCCCACACTCAGGAGGTTGAGGCAGGAGAATCCCATGAGTTAGAGATCAGCCTGGGCTACATAAGCAAAGTTCAAGGCCAGCCTGCACTACATAGTGAGACCTTGTCTCAAAAAACAAAAAAACCTCAAAAAAACAGGGGTCATCTAGCCCACCTGGACCCTAAGTCCTAACAGTCATTAAACAGGCAGGCCATTACATGAGGAACATCTTTATTTAAAAGCATAGTGTACACACATGGTACCAATACCAGCCTCCTGGTTTCAATACCACACTCTTGTTCATCGAGACTCAAACTCTAGGGCAACAGGCAAAAGGCACATGGGCCTCTCTGGTATTTGTGTAACTTACCTGTTATAGATCTGTAATTATTTTAAAAGGAAATGTTTTAAAAAAGATATTGTATAAATTTTTTCACATGTCCTAAGTCGTGACATAAAATGCAAAAAAAAAAAAAAAAAAAAAAAAAAAGAGTTGGCTTATTACTTCCTCACAGCTGGGAGGGTGGAGCTGCCTCTTGTCCAAGAGCTGACCAAGGGCTGCATGAGACCCATGGAAGGGACCTGGGATGTCCCACTCCCCGCCTGGCATCATTGTCAGGGTGGATTTGAGAGGACAGCATGATTAGCAAAGTGGGAATTCCACAGGGGCCTCAGAGGAGGGGGCTACACCAGTCAGGGAAGGGTTTTACAAGCTGTGGTCTACATGGCTGCCAGTGCTGACACAGCGCAAGCCAGCACCTGCAATACACACCCCCATTCCCATGCACCTATCCCAACCCCACCCCCTACAACCCAAAACTTCTCCTCCACTCAGCCTCATACCCCCCAAACACACTGGCTCACCCCCACCCCCTCCACACTCTGCTCAGCACCTTTAGGAAGCCCCCTGTGTGTCCCTGGGGAAAAATGCCACCTGAGCAGAAGGCAGCCGGGGCTGAAGTCCGTGGCCAGGACAACTCTCTTCACGTGGCCTCCGGAGGTCACTAACAGAAGAGGAGGAGGTTTTGTTGCTGTGCTGTTTCCACAGTGAGCTCACAGCTCACAGAACTGCTATTGAAATAAAATTAAAATACAGGAAATGTGGTTTGTCTTTATTCCGTTGTAGGAGATTGAAATATTTTAATATAATCTCCAACAAATCGATCTCAAATCCAATGTATTAGGGAGAAAAATAATTGGACACATAAAAATATTCAGAAACTTTAAAATAAGGGGATTGTGTCAGGATATATTGCAAATATTTTCTATGAAGTTGATTTTCTCTAAGAAACAGGAAAAATATTTATATTCTTGAAGAAACCTAGAAGAAATTTGAGATTTTAAAAAAAGTATTGCTTTAAGAAGTTAAACATTAATTACTCATTGCTTTTTATAGTTTAATAGAAGCAGTAAAGAGCACAATGAATATAATAGCTAAACTAATTACTCAAGAAATTCTTGGAATACTTGAAGAAAACATAAGTGAAATTGTGAATAATAAGGAAGATAAGAAAGAGGTGAGAACATACAGTATCTGCTTGGGGAATTTGGTGATCAGGGGTTCTCAAAGGAAATAATGGAATAGAGAAGTAATGACCAAAGAAATAAGAAAAGGAAAATGATCAGGTATAGAAACTACAGTGTCATAAAACTAAGCACTAATAACAAAGAATGGGTGAAAAGCAAAACCATTTACAAACCAAAATAATTTCTGGGTCTCAGAGAAAAGAAGCTGGATTACAGGGTCTTTATAAACTAGCATGGTTGATGGTGTTTCCTGAGAAGGAATTGAACATTTGAATAGTTGTAAAGACTTAGCAGCAATGAAAGTAAATCTTCCAGTGAAGAAAGAGGAAAATGAACAAAATTAACCCAAGAGAAGTTGAAGAAAGGATAAGCTCAGACACTTGTAGTTCAGCAGCCAGCAGAATGGGTTATCCTGAGGACTGGTTTTCTGGAGGGGACTGACCACAGCAAGGCCGATGGAGAGAGTGCAAATTGTATACGCGACACCCATGGAAGAAGAGGAAGAGCTGCACAGGGAGTTGCTAGTGAGCAGGGGTGGCTAGGGCAGCTCAGGAGGGAGATACTGCTCAGGACCGGCTCGTATTTCTTGGGGATACACAGCATCTCCTTCTTTGGGCATGAGTAGCAGCTTCAGAAAAGCAAAAGTTTATTTTGTCCATCTCCCTGTGAACTGGTGAGGCAAACCCCAGAGTGCAAGGCCTCGGAAGAGAACTATGGTGGATAACGGCCATGGTGCTCTCCCTGGGCTGGGTGCAGAGGCTCTCGGGACACGGGTTCAAGGGGATGTCAAGCCACACACAGAGCCTGCCTCAGCCTGTTCGTGAACTGTGCACAGATGATTCATGAGCTCCCCACTCCGGTATGCCTACACGGGGAGGTCAGGGGCATCATAAACCTGCATGCTTCCTTGGAATGTTCTGGTAGCTTGGAAAAGCTGGTATTGAGGCACTGGTGGCCTGGAAAGGAGACTTCAAGAGAAAGCAAGCCAGCCAAAGAGGAGGCTGCAGTCAAGGGGATGTGCAGGTTTATGCCATTCTTAGTCACTTAGGGATTCCAACCTCAGTTGAGTCCAAGTATATGGAGACTGGCCACTTGCCAGCATTATATGACACAGGCTGGGTCCAGATCTCTGAGGCCCAAGGTTCTGGGAAGATTAGGATAAAAGCCACTTTAGATGCTCCAGTTTCCAGGTTTATCCCACTAAAGCAAACTAGATAAAACCTGCTTCCAACTCCAGGCATGGACACTGTGTAAGTGAGGGTGTGGCAGTCCAATCTTCTCATAATAGTGGGGGTTCTTTGAGAGCCTCAGCTTCAGCCTCAAACCACAGCCAGTTCTCCAGGGTTCAGGACTTTCGGCAGCTGACGACACAGCCTCCAGTACAGAGAACAACTTCCAAGGTTAGAAAGAAACACCACTGAGAGTGTTGAATGTCATCTTCCTGATTCATCAGCTTCTGAAGAGCATGGCAGAATTACATTTTCATGCTTGAGGAGAGATTGCTGGTGACATGGGACTCCCTGGAACTACTAATAAGCTGTGTGCATCAGGAGTCCCCAGGCTAGACACTGGACCTTGAGACAGCTTTTCTGAGGAGCAGCTTGAGGGAAAGCCCCCAGTCCAGTACTGAAAGTGGTAAAACAGAGTCCTCTCTCTACCACTGGAACTGCCAACTCTGGAAGCTCCTGCTTACAGAATTGAGTCACTCCTGCCCCTGCTGAGGACCACCTGTCCTTGACTCCTGTGGGCCTTTTGCCTCCTGCCCTATCTCCTCTCCTCTTTCTCCTTATTCGTCTTGACTCCTGTCTTCACCTTCTCCCTTTATTGTCCTCAGTCTGAATTGGATCCCGCCCCGCAGATCTTTACACGCAGGAAGCTGTCCTCTCGGGGGATCCTGCTAACTACTCTACACAGATGACATCAGATCTCTTTTTGGGTCAGCTCTGAGGCACTGAATCTGGTACTTGTATCATGCACCCACTGACCGGCTCCCTAGAGAGCTCCATGGCACCAAACTCACACCATCACTGCACCTGCTTCCTGTGGTGGCATATACATACACTTGCTAGCCCACTTCTTTCTAGGACCCTGGGATAGCTCTGGGTCTTCTTGGACAACTGGGAACAAAATTTCATCCTAAGCTTTGCTCATCAGTCACTTTAGTTTCGCTTGCTTCAGCTAAGCATATGCAGAGGTTCTGGATACCTCTGTGGGATGTGACTCTGGGAACAGGATCCTATCCCCAAGCTTTGCCATCTGGTCCCCTGGCTGCACCCTTCTCAGATCTGCCCTCTCTGTGAGTGGAAGTGCCTTTCAGCGCACACTGAGATCTCACTTCCATTTTTGTTGTGGATGGTACTGACCTCTGCCCCCACCTTCCTAATGCCCTTTGTCCTGTTTTCCAGGGTACGATTTGCATGAACACTGTGAGATCACTCCACTCCTCTGAGCTGAGCCTTCCTACTAGGGGACCTAAGCTGTAGTTTCAGGGATGAAATTGAAATCTCTCACTAATGCCAATTCTCAAGAGGGACCAAGGTGCTGCTGTGTGCACCCACTCACCTCTCCAGCCTTGTCTTATGTGTATCCCTGCCATGCTTCCAATATGTGAGTGAACTCTCTGGTGTTTTAGATTCCAAGATGCCCAGGGATCTTTGGAACCTCTTCCCACGTGAAGGGTGTGCTCGCTAGGGAAGACAGAGGGTTCCTCCACAGGAGAATCCCCTCCAAGAAGCCTTCCCAGGCTGCCCTCCAAGAAGGGTTGAGCTCCTCTCCTGCATCCTCCTACAGCACCCTGTGCACATCTCCGCAAGGCTGTCACATGGAATGGCTCTCACTTGATGTGTGCACCACCTCCATTAGGCAAGAGATGGTGTATTGTTTTCAGGGTGAAAAAGTGTGATGGTTTATTAAGTATTATGTGTGCTCAGGCTTTTCCCATGGTTATGCTGAGTGGAATGGTGTGAGGGTATGGAAGCGAGCCAAACTGGAGTCAGTTTCTTGTCTGGATCATGGGAGCACACAAAGACCCTGCCCTCCTGGAAGATGCAAGTGGGTTTCTGTTCCCCATGGCAGCTATGGAGGTCATGGTCTCCCCAACCCCACTTGGACTGTCCTTGCCTAGCTGGGAGGGTAGGAACTCTCTGTCCTTCAGGCCAGGGGAGCCAAGTGGATGTGGGAAGCTGAGTTGGGGAATGCACACCTCTCTCAGGAGAACAGAACCCCTGTAGCACTGGATGGGTCGGGATGGGAGTCAAGTAGGGCCCCACTAAGGCCTGGCTTCAGATATGCTTTTGAGAAAATAGAAAACAAGATTTCTTACATCTAGCTCCATAAAGGAAGCTAGGCTAGAGGCTTTGAGGGGAATGCACTCCAAAAACATAAGTCAATTTCCCCATACAAGTGTTGCATTGCAAAAACAATTTATAGACACATAAATTTCACTGTTTAACAGCCACTAAAGACAGATTCTGGGTGGGTGGGAAGAGATGCCAGTTCATATCAAGATTTGATTGCTTAGAACTCCGAGCCCCAAACAAATACATCAAATTTAATTTTTGAAAATAGGGCCCATCAGGATGAACTTTCACTAATTAATAAAATTTGATTTTCCAGATACAGTCTCATCTCCTGATACCACTATCAAATGTTAAATGTGGGGATAGGGGATTGCACATAAAAAGTTGGCTGAGAGAGGCCTTCACTGTGAGCTCCCCTTTGGAAATGAAACTCATCTCAATAAATCACAATGGCTCTTTGCCATCCTGAGCCTTCTCCCCTCAGTTTGTATGGCCAAGTGAAGTTCTGGCCATATGTTCACACCATTTGGGGAAAAACACATGGAACCAACAACACAGGGACTGCACTAATGTGTAAATTTTTTTATTATGCTAAGTGCATTCACTCTAAATGTGTAAAATATACTGTCATTCCCCCTACCCCCCGCTGTGAGACCTTTCACATGGCATTTTTGAAGCCATGAGCCAAACACAAGCAATTTGGTGTCCTCCCCATATGTGCTCTACCACTTGCTGTTCCCCAGCTGTCTTCTTCTAAGTCACAGTGAGTACATGGAAAGTTGAATAAAAAAATGCTTTGAAACCAAGACCCTAAGTGCTGTCCAACAGGGACACACCCATGGGCATTTAATAGGTAGAATATACCAGTAGCCCCAGGTTGGTGGAACTTTCACAACCTAAGTAACATGGTGCCAGTGATCATGCCAGTCTCTACTGTGTGCTACCCTCCCTACGGATTTCAACCTTAAAGGGCAACTGAGATCTGGTTAACGCCAAACTCTGATTTCTCAGAGTTCCATTTGGGGAAACTCCTGGGGCTCAAGTAGCTTGTGAAGAAATGTAAATTGCAAATAAAGGTTTTATGGCATATTTTAGGCTCTAGGTAATATGCTCTGGGAAACTTGGTTTTCAGTAGTGGGCTTGTATCCAGCAGGGACTCATGTTGTTCACAGAAGTTCACATAGACCATGGGTCTGAGGGGGAGAGGGTAGCTGAAGTGGCTGTTGGACTGAGGAGGGGGGACTGGTGTTTCCTTCTCAATACAAAACACACAGATGAAGCTCCAGAGGATTACAGAGAGGGCAGCGAGAGGGAAGAGACCACTGCAAAGACACAGCATTGCCTAGGCTTGCCTGGTTTTAGTTTAAAACACTGCCATTTTTAGTAGATGCACAGGGATAGTGAACGTGTAGGGTAGAGACGGAGCTAAGTGTCAGAGTGCTTGTCTGCCATGTGCAAAGTCCTGGGTTCAATTCCCAGTATCACTACCACACACACAGTGAACAGGTGACTTTGCTTTTGTTGAAGTAGAAACAAAAGACCCCTCTCAGCTTCAGCTCTGTGGTCCCTGTCCACCATGACTTTGTTTCAAACATCCCTGGTCTAGTGTGCAATTCATGTAAAGGTGGAAAAAAAATGTCTTCGGCACATACTCATTCTGGGTCCTGGCTTGGTTCTTCATCACATTACAAAGTGCCAGCCTCTTTTCATAGGGTGGATGCGACAATTTCTATACCCAGGCTTCTACAGAGAATAACTAGGAGCTTTGAAATTTCTTCAAATGCAAAACATGATCAAATATTAAATAACCACCACTTACTTACCAGAAAGCACACTGACAATGCTGCAGTTCTCACCTGAAGAAATTACTCATTTGGTGAAGGGTATCTCCCAAGAAGCTGCATTCATGCGTAGGGTCCTTGATGCTTTGGGAAAATTTAGCTTGTACAATACAGGTCTTGAGCCTGCTAAAAGCCAAATTTATGTAAAAGTGCAAAGCTCAAGCTTCATTCATGAATGTAACACTTTGCTGCATAGAAAGATCATCCTGATCCCCACTTGTACAGCCACAAGACTACAGCCCACTCAGCTAAGCGGGAAGAGAGTGGAGTAGGCACACAAAAAGGTGGACGTGTACTGTGCTGTGTCAGATGAAAGGCAGTATCAAGCCAACCGTTGTGATGGGTCACCTGCTACTTCTGCCCTTTGAAATGTGTTGTGGTCAGGCAGCACAACTTGTCACATGACTGTGTTCCTGATCTGCTTTCCCTTGGTCTGCAGAATAGATCAGGTCTTCCAACACCCCTGAATGTGACATCCAAAGTGACATTCGAGCGAGAATCATCCTTGGCACTAAACACAGGTGAGCAGCAGCCTAAGGCCCTAGAGTTTTTGCTAAAAACTGTATAAATGACAGTCACACAATCTGTGTGATAGGTTGTAAAAACAAGGAGATATTATTTTAGGGCATCTCTTCAAAACAATGCAGAACATGCTTCAGAGCACCAAAGTAAGTATATATACGTACATGTAGGACCTAATTCTTATGAATCCTGGTCCATATCACAGATGAGGAAACTGAGGTGACATCTTCAACAAAGGCATCTCAATTTCAGTAGAAGAAATCAGACAGAAAAACAGACTTTTGGCAAAGTCAGGGTGATCTTTGACTAACAGGTTATTCTCCAAAATTTTGCAGAATGTTTATAGGACTTAGTGAAAAAAATAAAGGTTCCATGCTAATTAGGTCAGAAAGTGCTTGGGATAAACAGACATATGGATTACAGATTGCCATGAGGAGATTATAAATAATTTTTGCTTTTTCTTCTCAGAATACACTTTGGGGAAAGCTGGGGTAAAACCTCAAGTCCCTGAAAGTAAGATCTGGGAAGACAATTCTTATGCTTCTGATACACTTGATGATCTCCTCCACCCCAAACTTTCTAGGTTTTTAAATTCCGAAGTGAGTTAAGTGGGAAGTCCTGACGTTGGTATTTTAGAGGACTACACGACCTGGATCATCTTAAAACATAACCCAAGCCTGGAGATGGAATCTGGAGAGGTACACCTGAGAGCTGGGACCCAGGACAGTGCAGACTGTGTGTGACTTCAGTGAGATCCTGCATGCCCAGGGCTACTCGTGTGGCCTGGGGGCAGCTGGCGCCAGGCAAACTCACCCTCACGTAAGACTCGGCAGGAGCCAGATACTTCCAGAAACAGGGGCCTCACAGCATCTGCAGGATACACAGTGAGTCTATAGGCCACACAGTGAGTCTATAGGCCAGTTACAACAACTAGAACCACACTGTATCTTCCTCCACAAACATGAGTGTTCTCAATGCCTAAATGGTGTATTGGGAAGACTAGCTGATTTCTACAACTGATCTGAAAGCCTGAATGTAACTCAGTGGAGCCAGTGTTCATTGATGACCTTTTAGAGTACAGACAAAGCTTGGCACACTGTATGTGCACAGTACATCTTTGTTGGAATAATGTGTAACTTTGGCAGATTACAAACTGTTACCAGAAATATTTATTAGAATTTTAAAAAGCTTACCTGACCATTAAGTTAAAGTTAACTTCCAATTCTTCTGATGTGCTAGAGGCACATGTGGCTGATGCTGCTAGGCTGGGCTCTTCAGATAAAGCAGCAACCACAGCCCAGCCAGAAGCAAGTGGGGCTTGGAAAATGTGGCTCTATTTATGACATTTTCTTTACTTGTAGATAAACAGATAGGGGAACTGGTACATATGGTCTGATAGGAAATGAAAGACTGTCAACAGTTCTGAAATGAATGGATTTCAGGGCAAAGGCTGTCTACATTTATGAGGAAGTTAAGCGCTTACAAGGTATAAGGTACAAGCCCATGCACCCTTCTAAAACTTTTTCTACTATAACTAAAAAAATGGCTTAATTGATCTTTGAACAGTTTGTATTCAAGAGTTACATTCTGTAACCTTAATCGAAACACCAAAAAATCTATTTCTGAGCAGATGCCACGTAATATTTCTTATGTAACATTAAAAAAATTCACTCAAATACCAACAGATTCAACTTTATAGCACCATTCCAAAATACTAAACTTTCTTTGCACCTTTATTTTTATCTTTTTTTGGGGGGGAGGGGTACACATTTAAAGTATGGGAATCCTGTAAATTTCTGAAAAGCCTCATAGAAAAGAAAAACAACTAATTTTTAGGACAAAGCAATAACTTGGTTTATAGCATGATCTCAAGCAGGATGTAAATTCTTCGTGAGCTTCTGTAAGTCTTGATGCTGGAGTGAGAGTGGAGAAAGGATGCTAGCGTCTTCCTGGAGGAGCCTAGAGACTGCTGTGTCAGTAGATGCCCGTGTGCTGTCCAGTGGGCAGACTCTGAGCAATGGTTACAGCTCAAAGCATGACACCAACAGTCCTTTACAAGGACTTCACTGTTCTGGTTGACAAAAGAATTGGGATATTATATAACTTCAGAGTTTGTGTATACCTTTTTTTCATATTCTGTAAGAGAGACGTTAGAATAACGTTGAATCCCTCTTATAAATCTCCATGTTTTAAGCTTGGAGCACTAAAATCTGTTCTCAGCAAGCAGATGTATTTAAAGTATAATTATAAATGGGTATTTATTACAACATATATATTGCTGTGTTGTGATCTAAGACAACTGTTTGATTAAGCAAAATGGGAGCTGGCATAGTAAGACTGCTTGCAGGAAAAAATTATTTTTTTTCTTATGACACTAGAGAGTCATATTATGACACTGATTATAACTGCATGTTCCTGTCTAGCTCTTCTATATATTACTGTGAGCAATGTGAACCAAGATAATAGGTGTGGCAGAGGGTTGGGAATTGCTGAGATTGGAAGAGGGTTGAGAGAGGTAGAGTCAGAATAAGAAAGGAATCCACTAACAGCATAATTATGCAGCAGTTTCAAGGAAATTGATACACAATAACAGTCAATGACCCAAAAAGAGAAAATTTACGTTAGAGTTGACGAATATTAAAAACCTACTGTGCATCAGGTAGGAAGGAATATGAGAATAATATGTCCTGAAATAGAAATAATCACTTTGCACTATGTACACCACATACAATATAACAACTCTTTTTAACATTGCACAATATAAGTATTATACACGGTGAGTAAACTAAATGCAAAATAACTTTGAGGCACATAGAAGAAACATGAATAGCTTGATCTTTGATTAAAATTCAGATGGCGTTAGTAAAAGGCAGAATGTTACATTTTCAGGCCCAGCAAGCTTTGGAGATCTCACCTCAAGTGGGTTGGCAGCTACCTCCCATTTTTACTGGAAATTATCATACCTCAATGTCCTTAGAGTTAATTGCTTTAAAGAAAGGCTAATTAGCTAAATAATTTGAGAAAATCAAACTGTTGCTCCCCACTCTAAAGTAGGTAACCCTGAAAGGTCACTTCTGACCTTAGGGTTTTATAATGTGAGGATGCTGCAGTATTTCCCGTTTCTTGTAAATAACCTGGTTACTATGAAAACCACTTCAAGGAAACTAAAACAGTATTCAAGAACACCCATCACAGTGCTTAACAAGATTTAATGTACATTTATTCTTAACATGTGGAACATATAAAGATTTTATACTGAATAAATGATATTCATTAAGCCAGAGGAAAAGGAGGAATTTACATCAAGTTTTTTTCTTTTTTTTTAAACTACATTATCTTGAAATACAAATGTGGGTTCGCATCACTGAAAAATCTTTGAAGTTGTGTTTCTTCCTTTTAGCTGTATTTTTTCTTTTTTGTCTGTACTAGTAACCATTTTCTAAATCAATCCATATGCAACCATTTCCACACCTTGATTCATGAAGCAAATTGGGATCAGCTGCTCTCCCAAAATAGAGCATGACTTTATACATACAGAAACTTGTACATTACCCTCTTTTTTTTGTTTTTTTTTTGTTTTTTGTTTTGTTTTTGTTTTTTGTATTTTTCTTTCTTTTTTGGGAGATATGGCCCTAATGAAAAAATATATAAAATAAAAATAAAAAATTATTTAAATCTACTATCACTTCGTAGTTACCACATCATGAAAAAGAAACTAAAAACTTTGTACTAAAAAAAAAAAAAAAAGAAAAAAAAAACGAGGGTATGTTTAATGTACAACTTCTATATACATCACAGCCCATAGGCAGTAAAAAAAATATTTAAAAAATGATTAAAGGAATTGTGAAGAACTGTCAGGTGGAGGCCAAACGACAGACAGCAGACATGGTGGTAGTGGTGAGGAAGCAGTTTCTATTGATCGCTGTCAGGGATGTACTTTCAATCCTAACTTGAAAAACATTGTTTTTGCTCCTAGCCTAATGTGACCATTTTGTAGTGAAGAAACCAGTATCATTCATAGTTCTGATTACTGACTGACATGCCTCTGTGAGCCCCTATCGCTCTAAAAGTTTCTATTGCACAGAGCTTTGGATGATGGGATGCAGTCTTTTTATTCTCTGAAGGATAAAAAGCATAGAAAATTGGTAACTTTTCACCTTTTTGCCTCAGTGTGGTGAAATTTTCCCATCTTAGTATCTTTTGCCAAACTTTTTTCTTTAAAGTCAATTCGCTTCCCCAAAATGCAATACAACATAGAAAATAACATTAAAAAGAAAATCCTTGAAAAACAAAAAGTGACTTTTGAATGCACTAGACAGCAACTTTGGTTAAAAAAAAAAAAAACAGAAAAACCCCAGAAGGATGTACTTATACACACAGACAGCAAATATTAATTTCATAACTGTTCAAATTAATTGTTTCTTTAATTCCCAATTGGTAAATAGTGAATGGGGCAGAGGAGCAAAGATTCTCTTTTCCTTCTTCCTACGCTGGATAAACAAGAACAGAAAACAGCCAGTTATATGTGACCCTCTAATCTTCACTCACACATGCTTGCCTTCTCACTTATGTCATAACTGCCCAATCTGAAATAGTACATCACAGATGACAGATGCAACCAGAGAGTTCAGGACAGCTGATATTGAGATATCCAGCAACCGGCCCTCGTGCAAAAGGAATTCCGAGCGGTTCTCGTCCACTCTGGCCATGGCCAGCAAAGCCTTGGCCGCCCTGCACATCATGTCTACACTAGGTGGTTCCAGAGGCGGGGGCTGCATGTGCATGAGGTTATGCTGGCTCTGCTGGTATTGCGCCATCGTGACCCCGTCCTCTAGGAAGCTTATCAAGTTTCCAATGCTTCCCTTCTGCACAGCTATCGCCCTCGCTGCTAACGCATCCCCCTGGGCAAGGTTCGATAAAAGCGCCATGGACATTTCTCGACAGACTGGGTTTTTGCGATCCCCAACGTACCTAACTAACGTAGCATAGAATTTCTCCTGACGACTAAATGGAGGTGTGGCCAAGATCAGGTCCACATTATTGTCCTGGATACTGAGTTTACAGAGGGTCTCCAGCACAAGTCTCTGAGGTGACAGGACTGAGTTGGGTCCCACGGTGGGAAACGGGTCTTGCGCCTCCGCAGATGGGCACACCATCCAGTGCAGCAAGCCATCCAGAATTGGCAAGCAGATGCTTTCTGTGTAGGCAGACAAGTCTAGCTGCCCGGAGATGTTGGCCAATGTGACCAGTGTGTTATCCCGCAAGACCTCGAGGCAGTCCCACCACCACTCATCTTTGCTGCAGGCCACCCCCTTGTCCTCGTCCTCCTCTTTCTCATAGGTCTGTGGCGCTCGTTTCCGTTCTGGATGCTCGTGGTGAAGAAGGATCAGCTTCCCCAGGATCAGCACCAAGCCTGGATGTTTGGACATCTCGGCATCATTGCCAGGCACGAATGATAAGCTCCGCACAATGTTGGACACACAGATGCAGCGCTTAGCCAGTGAGTCCTGCCAGTGTGCGATGGTGCACAGGGGCGTCTCGTCTCGGCTCCTGGGCTCGTCCTCCAGCAGTTTGATGTTCCGGTGACTTTTGGCTTGCTGGATACCAAAGGGGAACTTGCTGCTTTCTGTTGGGGGCCCAGGGTTTGTGTCTTCAGGCAAGGCCCCTGGCCGAGCAGACAGGACATCGTCAATGGTGGCTATGATGCTTTTCTCTGGCTGCTCTTCAGAATCACCTTTGCCTTCTAACTCTCTCTTTCTACCCGTGGAGTTAGAAGGGGGTGGTGGGCGCCTGCGAGGTGGGATTTCCATCTTGCTCTCAAAGTGAGTCTGGATGTGCTCGGTGGTGTCGCCACCACCAAGCTGCCAGTGTAGAAGCCCGCTGTTGAACTCTTGCACTCGGCCCAGTTTGTCCGACCGGTCAATGACAAATAGGTTGTTCTTTTTGACAATCTTTATTGGTAGCTTGTCAAACTTACTGGCCTGTTTGGGCTTCTCCTTGGGATCTGCAGTGGCATCTGCACTGGTGAGGGCAGCAATGCCCTTGGCATCAGCTTCTGTCTTTTCACTGTCTTCCTCCTCCTCTTCCTCCTCTTCATCCTCATCAAGACACTCAGTGTCTTCTTCCTCCTTTCCAGAATCATCAGCCACGGACTGGCTATCTTCTTTTTTCACTGCATTGTGATCAAGTGCTTTTTGGCTGGGATCTCCCACTTCATATTCCATAAGAATTCCAAAAATGTCAATCAGGCATTTTCTATAGTACTCTACTAAAAGTTCAAGAAATCCAGATAACTAGAGAGAATAGAAGGAGAACAACAACAAAGAACAGGTACAACGTCATGACATCAGTTATGACTAGGAAGGGTAAAAATTCTGAAAGCTATTAGGACAGTTTTCAAATTATTTTCACACACATTCTCACTCATTTCTAACTGGGTCATGAAAGGTAAGCTATGTATCTGTGAGAACTAAATTCTGGAACTTACACCATCAACTAAACAACATAGAGCACGTTTCCTATTTGCTGCTGACTTTTCTTACTCTGTCAACATGAAAACCAACTTCTTATTTTCACACTTGTAATATTATCCATTCTTTTTTTTTTGGTACCGGGTATCAAACTCCTGACCTCGCACTTGCCAGGCAGGTGCTTATCCTGCTGAGCTATATTCCTGACTCTATATTTGTAGTATTATCAATGAGGGAGTGCTTTGCTATTTTTACCCCTCTTTTTTTCTCTCCAGTCTGGGCTACAATAAGTTCATTATTTCAAGAGCAGGAATGTGCATTTTACACTCTTTCACTAAAAGTGACTCTGTTTCCTTCTAGTATAGTATCTGAGACTTGCTTGCCAGTATTTTTATAGTTATTATTCTTAGGATTTTATGGTTATTTTCATCTCAGGCACCATAGCTTACCCTAATTTACATTCTCTATATATCTTTTAGAGAAGATAATTTCAGCACTGTAGTAGGTCATAAACACTGAAAATTAGAAACAAATCAATTGAGTCTCTGATACATGAATTAGAATGTTTCATAAAATGCAATTTTCCATTTCAGTTGTTCACAGCTCTAGCTGAAACACAAAAGGTGTGAGGAGAAAGTCACTGCCTGTGAGAATGAGCTGTTTCCTTTGAGTGAATATCTGTGTCAAGGGAAAAACAGGACACTCCACGGTTGCATGGCCCAGGCACACCACCTCCTGCCACATTTAGGGACTGTAGAAAATAAGCAGGTAATAAAGAGATCCTTTATGTCAATATTATGGAAATCAGCCACACTGCCATATCTACTGTTAGTTTCTTGAAGGACTTGCAATGATTGTTGAGAAGTTGGAGGACCTGAGCACCAAACTTTTTACAAGTGATTTTGTTTAGGCCCTAAACGTACAGCTTTCTATGTGTAAGATTTTTCTTTGGGGAAATGGGAATAAAGCAAATCTTGGTATGAAAATAGGCGACCAGTAACAGTCCACCTATTCTAAAGATGAAAGTTAATTACCCTAGTAAAACCCAGCTAAAATTTAAAAATACTTACTTTGTGTAAATATTTGATCACAGACAATATTTAGGACCTTAACTCCTTCACTTTTTATCAACTGAAAATTGCCTTACTGTGCTACTCTGAGGGCTAAAGCGAGAAGAAAAGAGGAGATGAAAGATTCTGAGTTTATATTTTAAAAGAAACAAGGAAATTAAATGTGTCATGGAAAGCAAAGTTGTGTGTAGGGAAGAACAGCCTTTCCTTATTTCTATTTCTAAATATTCAATTTTTTTGTTTGTTTTTGAGATAGGGTCTTGCTTTGCAGTTCAGGATGGCCTTGAACTCACTATGAGTCCCATGATAATCTTGACCTCATGATGAGCTCATTCTGCCTCAGCTCATTCTTCCAAGTACTGGAAAAGTGCAGTTGACTCTCAGTATTTCCCTCATTTCTCCTTTTCTACTTCAGCCATTATTTGAGAAGCTACTTTAAGCCCAACTCTGAAAAAAGGGGGATGTTAAACTAATTACATGTAGCGGGCTTTATGATGACTACTTCAAACAACTGAGAGAGAGGCAGACATGGAACAGACCTAGAAACAGGTTTGGCCATGAGTTCAAACTTCTTTTAGCTGGATGGTAAGGATGTGGGGGTCATTAAGTGCCTCTCTACTTCTATATACTTTAAACATTTTTTTATGTTATACCATTTCTTATTAATTAAAAGAAAGATGTGATGTTTTTATCTGCAACTAATTGTGTTTTCAACACAGATACAATTACAACTCTATTTTACATTTAGATTAATTCACACTAACTTGCTAACATTTATTTTATATGACAATTTAACTTTGCCATTATCTGTTATACACACATACATGGTCACTCTTTCCTTACAAAAACGTGTGTGTGTGTGTGTGTGTGTGTGTATGCGTGTATGTGTGTATGTGTGTGTGTGTGTATAAAAAAGACTGAAATTAGTATCACCCCGGGCTAAATTCTCAGTTATACATTGATTAGTGTTGGTTTATAACAGCTACCATGATTAAAAATGTTAGCTAGTCACTGCCAATTAACTTAGGCATTAGTTAAAGAATTACACACTACTTAATTTTCTAATATACTAATTTGGTCGGTTGTTGGATTGGCACAGGCTCACCTGAGAGAGATTGAAAGTAGCAACAGTGCTGTCATCATAGAGAAGAATGTTGATAGTGTCCAAAGCCCAAGTACTTTCAGCCAGAAGACCTGATTTAAGGGACATCATCACACGCCATGCCTCAGGAGTAACTAAAAATGAGAAAGAACAAGGATATCTATAATAGTAACTCAGTGTATGAAAGAACAGAAAATAACAAAAGAACAAGGAAAAAGGAGTAGACTGTTGAGCTATCGATTGATTTTAAACAAATGCTCAGAGTCACACATGATCATCTTCTGATTTTAAATGGAGGTGATAGGCTGTACTAATAGCTTTTGTTGTGTGAGATCTTTGTAGTTTGCCAGTTAAACATAAGTCAAAGTGCTTCTAGATGTAGTGGGTGTGGTTAAGCACCAACAGTCCTTCTATGCATTTCTGTTCTCATTTTAAATAATTGTGCCAGTCTAAAAGAGGTCTCTACCGCCTCTGCCTTCTCCAGTCACAAGCTTCTCCAGGCGATGTCTTTGGAAGGCTGACAAGTATGCAGAATACAAAAGCAAAATTTACAAAGTAGTACATCCTCAGATAAAGTCTTGATTTCCACATGAGGTTTTCTCCTATTTCTGTGCTGCTGCCCTTAGAACACACTGTTAATAAGTACCAGCACTTTTTTCTTATTTTAGCTTTTCTGAGACAGTTTCACTATGATGATTTAGGCTGGCTTTGAACTGACTTTGTAGCCCAGGCTGGACTCAAACTTCACAGTGATCCTCCTGCCTCAGCTTCTCAAGTGTTGGGCTTACAGGTTTGTGCCACCATGCCTGGACTAAGTACCAGCACTTTGAGGGTTAGATTTCTCAAGAGGATGGTCTGAGCCACGGACTGAGAAATGGCTTTTTTTGTTGTTGCTGTTTTCCTTATTCCTGTCACCGAAGAAAACAAAATGATTAGATAAAAAGTTGGGAGATCTGCAAACAGTGAGGCTAGAGAATGGACTCCTCATACATCTGAGTTTTCATCAATAGCTGTTTAGAAGCAGGTGTGTGTAGTATGAGCAGAGGACGGTGCAGAAGACATTCACCACCCAGACTCTCCCAGACCATGCTACATGGACAGGAGGGCACTTTCTGGGTGCCCGTAGTACAGTCATGGGGAAAGGTCCTGTGCTGTTTCTCCGATATTTTAACTGCATGTTTTTCAAGCTTTCTAAGATGGAAACATACTAATTTTCTAATGAAAAAAAAAGCTAAACTTTCTTTTTAAAGTAAAGAAGATAACTTTCTCTAGGTTGAAGACAATCCCTGGTATAATATGCAGTAAGACATTTTAAAAAACATATATATATATATATATATACAGATACAAATATAAATTGTATTTATATATTTGTTCTATAAAAATGGTGCTCAGTGTTTGCATCTCATTGTTTCCCCCTTCAACTCCATATCAAAAATACCCAGTATTTTCTCTATACAGGTGTGTATTTAATGTTCAATAAATAAAAATATCTTTCATTTCACTAATTTTGTATCTTTAATTTTCTAATCACTACAAATGATTTTAAGTCAAGTGATTTTAATATTTGTTTTTTCTTTTTGGTGGTAGTGGAATTGAAACCAGGGGTTTTGCATGCAATTACATCCTCAGTCCTTTTAATATTTTAAAATTTTGAGATAGGGTCTTGCTAACTTACAAACCCCCAAGTTGGTTCAGTCTTGTGATTCTCTTGTGGATCAACCCTCTCATATGTTCCATAATCTGATGGCCTTATTGGGAGGTGAAGGGAACCTAGGAGAGGGTATGTAGTTGAGGTGAGTGAGTTGTGGATGTGTGACCTGGGGGATAACAGCTAATTCTTTGCTTCTTCTTCTCTGCTTCCTGGCTGCCACAAGGTGGGCATGCCCTGCCCCATGCTGTTCTGCTTCACCTATGGCCCATAGCAAGGGAACCAACCAACCGTGGGCTGAAGCCTCTGAAACCGTGAGCCAAAATAAAGCTCTCTTCAAGTTGATTTTCTCAGGTATTTTGTCACAGCAACAGGAAGTTGACTAACACACATATTTATTTATATCTTAGCCATGTTTCTTTCACTTTTTTTTTTTCCTTGAAAATTCACTGTACGTTGTCACTAAGCAACAGTGGTTTGCCTTCAAATTTTCCCAGGTCATCCTTAGATTCACAATGTATCTTTTTAGCACATACTGTGAAGATTAGGTGGCTTGGTTAAGGTCAAATCTTTAAAGCCAAACACAGTACATAATCACTGGTGATTCCTTGGTCACTCATTTGGAGCTCTAATCTCTTACACAAATAATTTGCACACCTAGCATTATCATTTTAATTTAACCTCTCCTCCAGCACTGTTTCTTAATTTTGATTAAGAAACCAGTGGCTTTCAACTATTGCTCCTATATAAAAAGCATCCTGATAATTTGCAATCACATTAGAATATCATCCTATTATAGATACTGATAGGAACTACATTAAAACTAAAATTAAAATACTAGATTGCAACTGGAATTCATTTCTAGGACAACAAACCTTGGGAATTCTTACCAATATCTTTTGAGGTAATCTTTCGCCTTTGTTTCAGGACTGGCTGTGATGCTTCCACTGAGCCAGGAGGAAAGGTAATTTCCCTTCTGATGGGGGGTGGCTGAGGGGGTGGCCCAGTGACCTGGGATGTGGGGACAGTGGGCATGACCTTCTGCATCTTCATGGTGGGCAGAAAGGGAGACTTGCTTGGAGACATGCGGTTCTCCAGGGAGCGCTGGAAGGAAGCTGGGCTGGGTGCCCTGGAGATGTGGTTTGGCAGTGATGGTGGCGTCTGGTAGGATGTCTGAGGTGGGCGTGTGATGGGCTGCATGGAAGCTGAAGATGACATGTAAGGCTGGCGTTGGCTGACGTGAGAAGGCCACTGGCTCTCGTGATTTATCCTCTGATCAGGTACCATCATATCATCTGTGCGGCTCATGCCTGGATAAGGGGGTGCCTGTGCAGGGCCGCCGGGGCCCTGCCTGTTCTGATAGGGATAAGGCATATCATTGCGTGCTGCCCACATGTTTTGCTGAGGCCCTTCACTGGAAGATGACTGCATCGGGCCCCCCATCATCTGAGGTGGGATTCCATGGGGCTGCATCTGGCCCGGGCCCTGCATCCTCTCCCTATTGTAGGAATATGGGTACTGTCCCTGCATGGGCCTTCGGTCCGGGCCAGAGTAAGAGCTTCCATACTGGTTATACATCTCTTGTTGCTGGTTGCCATACTGCATGTTGTACATGTCTCCCTCATGTCGCTTGGCTGGAGGCCCATACATGCCATCCATATGGCGTTTGTAATTCTGAAATTCACATAAAGACAAATCAAACTGATGTGCTCTTACAGGTATAATCATACATACTCATATTATGCAAAATAGTTATTACCTGGTTGAATATTCATTTCAAAATGAGTATGGGAAGCTCCTATATAACCAGAACAACTAACCTTTTAAGGACTACATCTCAGTTTTATATAATGCCCTGCCACTTGTTCTGAAGAGGGCTGCTGAGTGTTGCTTCCATGTGTTTGCAACTTTACTTGGGAAAAACAAAGCATCCTCTCCTTTGGTTGCAATACTGGGACAGCACAGTGCTGATGACTGCTGCATGGACAGATACTGGACAGGGTCTTGGGAGTTAAACTAAGATGACCCCTAGGCCAGAAGAGTAGCCTTGCAGGAGTGCACTGAGGGTTCCAGGGCCAGTTTGAGAGGCTCCTGTGTTAATAAAAGGGTATCTTAGGCCTTACTTTACATAAAAGCCTCCCAGCAAGATTCAGCTCCTCAGATTGGGCTATGTCACCTGATGTCCATGCTATGGCTCCTGTCCCGATATTCTGCTTGTTTAGCCAGACTTCATGAAAGCCTTGGTGTTCTTATCACAGCAGCACTAGTCACACAGCTCTCCTCTAAGGGACTCTAGGAACCAGGGTTAGTCAAGGTGGGTGAGAGTCTCCTGATGGGAGGCAGTGAGATGTTCATATTTTAGTTTTCTTTCGTTTACCTAAAAATTATTTAAGATCAGTGGTTTAACAATACAACCTACTATACAGATATGCTCCCCAAAAATGTAATAAATGTTTAAAAATTATTTTTGTGATTTAAAAAAATTCTGAAACAAAATCCTCTTAATTTGTAAGAGGTCTCAGACCTGAGAGGTTGTTTAGAAACAGCAAATTCATGTATGTTTGAAAAGTCTCAGGATAAAGTACAATTTTTAGCATCAGTTCTGAGAGCTTCAAGGTGGAGTTTTGTACAGTTGAGCTGTGATGATTACTGTAAACCAGAATGATCTACTTCATTTACTAAAAATATGTAGTCATTAATACCTGCTTCTTAAAAAAAGCCAATTTTCACTCTTGTATATAAAGGTTTAAGTTGTTTTTTTTTTCTAAATATTCATTAAAACATGGATGCATTCCTATTCTGCAGTGATTTTTAATAAAAAATTATACAGTTGCCCCTCATTATCTGTGAGGGATGGGTTACCGGACTCCTGGACATAGCAAATCCAAGGATGCTCAAGTCCCTATGTAAAATGGTACAGGCTTTGCATATAATACTCACATCCTCCCAAATTCATTTTAGCTCATTGCCAGATTACCTATAAACCTAATGTAGTATAAATGAATACTATGTAAGTAGTTGTTATCTATACTGGTAAGGGAATCATGACAAGGCAAAAAAAAATGTCCATATTTTGTGTAGATGCAATACTTCTAAAGAATATTTTCAAATACTTTAATCTGTGGTTGGCTGAACTCATGGATGTGGAACATGTGGATACAAAAGGCTGACTGTGCATAACACATTGCATGCTTATAATATACTTTGCTTTAGTTTGGGCTTGCCATTATTCACAAGCATACATGTATTTAACTTCCTACATCATGTTACATATATTTCAGAATAATATATGTCAAGAACTGTTTTTAATTTGCTGATTTTGAAATTTCATGAGTATTTTCTAGAACTAAACATAGCCTGAATGTTCAATAAATGTTAATCATTTTTGGAAAAATTCCTAAAATAATTCCTTCTTCAGAGCACATATTTGAGTTCTAGCTTTTAGAAGAGAAACACACAACTCAGACCCACACCCACTTGCCCACTCACCGGCTGCTGTGGATATAGGCCAGGCTGGTGTGCTCCATACGGTGGCTGTCCTGCAGGAGGACCTTGGCCTGGATACTGCTGCCCATAAGGTTCATGCCTAGAACAAGGCATTCAAAGAAAAATTAATTTTCAGAGGATTCCAGGCAAACATGGGTATGACAATTCCCTTCTGGAAACTACTCCAATGGCTTTGTCTTTTCTTCACTGTACATGGCTCCTTACAGGCACTCCCTGAGTGGCAGCTGCACTGGAACTCCTAGTGAGAGGGATGGGAACACCCTTTGGGAGTGGTGCCAAACTCCTGGGTCGGGCTGTTGGTTAATAGGTGTCAGAGGAATACTGGTTGAACAGGCGGGCACCCTGTGAGCACTTGTCTAAGCCTTTGGCCTGTGCCTTTGAGGCAGAAGCCCCACCTATCCACTGAAGTTTACTGTACCAAGCGCCACACAATGCTGTAGGGTGAGGCATTGATGAAAGCAAGAAGCAAAGACAATCTAGGACTCAAAAGCAGTATTTCTAGAAGTACCAGAACATGGAAAATGTTTCTACTTTTCACATTCCCATTATGAATATAAAATGCTTAAGTTTTTAAAGGTATACTTCAAAATTAATTCCAATGATGCTATTAGCTAATAATTACATATAAAAAAGTACCCATAAATTTCAAAGTTCTATGACTGAAAAGGCTACAGAACAGAATAGGAGCAATGATTTAAATATGCTCCTATTAAATTCTAACATAGCAATGAATAATATGAACTGGAAAAAAAAAAAAAAGAAAAAGCCAGGCATGATAGCACACACCTGTAATCTGAGCCCTTGGGAAGCTGAGGCAGGAGAATTGCTTTGAGTTTGAGGCCACCCTGGGCTACATATTAAGTTCAAGGCCAGCCTGAACTACATAGTGAGATTGTCTCAAAAAAAAAAAAAAAAAAAAAAAAAAGGATAGAAAAAGAAAGAAATGAACATTACAACTATTTTTTCCACTGCTACTATATTGAGAAATTATAAACAGTAACAAAACCACCACATTTTTGGGCTAGGGATGTAGTTCAGTGGTAGAGCACCTGCCTAGTACACGTGAGGCCCTGGTTTGGTTTCCAGCATGGTGTGCACGCACACATACACATCTACAGAGAAGTATGTTTTCAAGGGCAACAGATTGGGGATTGTGAAATATAAACTGGTCAATTTAGCAATACAGAATCTTTTATGAGAGAATAATTGGATTAAACATATTCCTAATCTGACCAAGTAATAAGAAAGGAAATGATTTTTTAGAATACTATATATAAGGTACACACATGGGAAAGTTTTGCTAACTACCATGATTACTTACAAGGAATTTTATAGTTTGGAGGAAAGAAAGAAATACAGTATAATTGACATGAAAAATTTTAAGCTGAGGAGTCAGTAACATTTCTCTGAAGACAAAACTTAATGAGGTAAATCTCTCTCTAATTTGGTAGAATCAAAATAGCTTTTAAGCCTAGACTATGCAGTGCTTCAGGAAGCACTTTAGAAGGGACAGAAAAGTAGATTTAATTGAGATCCTTTGAGAATACATTTCCCAAAAAAGAAGAAGCAAGATATACCATGTGTATGTACAAATCCCCTATGAGGAATGTTATCACTACATATATCTAAAATGCAGCAATTAAAAAAAAATAGACTATATGTCCCAATACAGTCGTTCTCCTAGCTCATGACCAAACAACAACAAAAATTCAGTAGCTTTTCCTGAACCCTTACAACCAAATCAAACCAAAACACCCAGATCCTGGAGGGAGAGACCCAAAAGGCAGATGTGTCCCTGCCTGCACACCAACGCGGCCATGGTAAAGAAAAGGGCACTCTCCTATGCCTCCATTTTTTTTTTCCTTTAAAAATCACAGATGTTATATTCAAATCTTGCTGAGCATTTCCCTTAGTACAGAGGCAGAGAACACAACAATACAGGAAGGGCTTTTGTGACAATGAGTATTAAACCTGAGGGGGTCTCTTCACAAATGAAGTTTGCCCCATGCCACCAGTGCAGGACGTGGTTTCTGATGAATTCTCCAGATCATCTCAATGATCCTCCCACTTCCTATCTGACTAGAACCAGTCTGGTTGGTCCTGCAGCTGCCCCGTCACTTCCATGTCAAGATGGATTCCTTTGGAGAGGTTTGTGCAACTGCACGGTAGGCCTTCTTAAAGATGCTTGTGGAGAGTGAAATGTACTTTCTTTCTAACAGGAAAGAATGGCAACATCTAAAAATGTGGCCAATGAAACCCTTTCTAGAAGGCTGAGAGATGAGTGTGACTACTACCACAGACATTCCCAAGGGACGCAGGGGAGGGAAGGACCTGTGCTGGTAGCTTCCAGGGGTCACATCTGGCTGTAGTGGAGTCACCTCATCATGATGACAGTGGCTGCCTCACACAGGGAAGTGGGTGCTGGTTGCACTGGTGTGGAGCGCTGTGGGACAGACCTGGCTCCAGTGTTCTTGGGAAGAAGATGCCTCTCTTAGCTAGGCTAATCCTTGACACCTAATTTATGTTTCAGAGCACTAGCATGTAAAAACACATGTGACTGGGTATGCTGATGCACACTTGCAATCCTAGCATTTTAGGAGGCTGAGGCAGGAGTATTACAAGTTTGAGCTCAGGCTGGGCAACTTAACAAGACCTATATCAAAATAAAAAATGGCTGGGGACAATGCTTAGTACAAAGGCTCTGGGATTAATTCCCAGTACCACACAAAATAGAAAACAAACAACTGAAAAACCAGAACCATCTGGCTGCCTGGGAATAAGGGCCTTCTTCCTGGTCATGCTCAGCCTTCCACCAAAGTAAGCAACCTAACTCATCAAATCAGTAGCATTCTGGCAGCAAAGAGCACTATGTTGCCACCAGTGGTTCAGCTGGCAGGGCTTGGAGATTGTGTGTGTGTGTGTGTGTGTGTGTGTGTGTGTGTGTGAGGGAAGCACACTTTCCAGTGAATCATCTTACCTTTCTTTCAAAAGTACTCACCTTCGGTCATAACTGGCCCCATAAGGAAACTGCTGCCTCTGCCCCATCCCCAGATTGGACATTGCTCCTGATGGACTTTGGTTATACATGTCCTGCATGCTGCTATTGGGCATCTGTCCTTGAGTCATAAAGGGCTCACCACTTCCAGGCACTGAAATATTTGAAATAAGAGGCACAAAATAATGAATTTTCAAAGGCCAAAGGTCTCCTATATTCCTCCTGATAATTTCTGTGTTCTCTGTCCTCAGCTGACCACACTGCCAATGACAGAACATAAAGCCTGGAGTCAGACGGGTTCTATGGGAGCAGAATCCTAAAATGGCCCCAAAGACACCCTGCTTACCCCAGTATACATCTTGCATGAGCCCCTCAACTTGAGTGTGGGGAGAACTTAGGAACATGATGGGCTCTGTGACCTCATGATCATGGGATGTTATGTGACAATAGGGATTTCACAGATGTAATTAAAGTTACTAATCGGCTGACTTTAATTTCAGGAAAGGGAGAGTGTTACATCCAGAGACCCCTTTCATCAGGGTTTACAGCTGAGAGATGGATCTACTTCAAGGCCTTCTCCTACTATTCTTGAAAAAGTGACAGCCATGCTAAATAGAGGACTACATAAAGAAAGGCAGGGAGTGGACAGTCAACAACAACAAAACAGCCACTTAGACCCGCAAACAATTTACCAACAACCTGAATGAATCTGAAGAGACCTGAAGCCTCAGAAGAACTCTTGATCTTGGCCAAGACCTTGACTTTAGCATGTGGACCCTGAGTAGAGGCCCCAGCCATGCTAGGGGACTCCTGACTTATATGCTGGGAGAATATATATCTCTGCTGCCTCCAGCTGCTGAGTCTGTGGGCACCTGTTTGGCAGCAATATGGAAACTCATACATGCCTAAATCTATTTATTACTGATCAGACATGTCACTAACTTCAAAGTTTACTTCTTGTGTATAAAATGAGGTCAGTCATAGCAACTCATGAAGTGAAGTGATAAGACATGAGATTATGTATACAAAGTTAGTTTCCTTTCCTTATAGGAAAAAACCTGAAAACCTCAACATAAATACTCACGCATGGACATACCTCAAAATTAGGAATAAAAAAATAAGAGCAAAGTATAGCTCAAGATGGGATAAGATGGACAATTTCTAAAAGAGGGTAGAGTGTTGATGAAGTTCTATATACAAACTAGCATCAGCTTAGAGCCTGAAAGAGGGTCAAGTCCAGAAACTAGCCCGCAGGCAAACTAAACATTTTAATATACAGTAAATTGTTATTGACATATGATACTATTACCTCTCTTCATTCTATGTCATGTGAGGCAAAAGTGAATTAAAATTTTGTGCCCTGATGAATTGTTAGGCTGGAAGTAAGGCAAATGCTGAAGCCAGACATGGTAACAGTGCTTGGCACCAGCTAGTGTGCTTCTACCCACTTTACCCTCTGATCTCATGGCAGCTTGTGGTAGAACCAGTTTGAAATCACTTTCCATTTTGTAGATATGAAAACAGACAGAAATTAAGTGTCTCAAGTTACATAGCTTAGTTCCCTATTTCATAAAGAGTTCTTAAAAATCAGGGGAAAAAAAGGACAACAAATTAAAAATGGGCAAACCCATTCACAGAAAAAGAACATTAAATGCCACTCAGTGAAAAGGTATGTGAGCTTATTAACAAAGAAATCCCTGTTAAAACAGTTGTGAGGGCTTTTCACTTTTCTTGGTCAATCTAATTAGCAAATACAAAATGACTGCTATTACTCATTTCTTAGTAAGATAATGAAAACTCACACACTTGTAGATACTCTTGCTGAGAGTGTTAAGCTGGTACAACCTTTATCAGTACTTGCTATGGGAATCTGTCCTTCACAACCCCAGAGAGCACATCTACCAGTATTCACAGCCTGTGAGATCCCCTCCCACAACGACTCTGCGTAGGGTCATGTGACTAGTGCTAACCAAAAGGGCTCTGGTAAATGGGTGCAAGCAGAGGTGGAAAAGAGCACACAACTGGGGCATGTCTTCTTGGAAGCTTCTTAAGTCCCATCGGCAGTGTCACAGGCACCCAAGAAGCTATGTGGAATGGCCCTATGGGGGAGGTCTCCACCAAAATGAAAGCAGAGTCCTCAGTGGAAGCCTCTTATGACATTGGTCACTCAAGAGACAACCCAGTTCTAGCAGCAGTCTCAGTGCCCTGGCTGACAACACACGGAGTGAAGAACTACGTAGTTTATCACAAACGCTTGGGACAGAGTTAAGTATTGCTGTTTAAAACCACTAAGTTTTGAGGTAGTTTGCTATACCAGATAACTGAGATAGTACAAGGAAAAAAAATTCTATCATTTGACTGAACAATTCCATTTCTAGGAATCTATTTCATGGGACTAGCTTTCAGTGTTACTTCAACAATCCCTGCATTTCTGTTTAGAACAACAAAATATTGGGAAACAACTTATCTAGTGCTAGAGCATTAGGATGTGGGCATTCAATTAAAAACAATGTTATGGGGCCAGGGATTTAGCTCAGTGGCACAAGCGCCTGCCTGGCAAGTACAAGGTTGTGAGTTCAATCCCCGGGGTACCGAAAAACCCCCAACAAAAAAACAAACAAACAAAAACACAAAAAACAAAAAACAAAAACAAAAACCAACAACAACAAAAAACCCAAAAAAAACTCCCAAATCCCAAAAACAAACAACAACAAAAAAACAATGTTCTGCCTACCATCTAGTAGACGAATGTGTACACATATTAACAGATATGAAAATATAATGTTTAACTAAATGATATATAAAATACTATGTTCACTTATGTACCATCCACCAACAGTATCTTGGTGAGGTAAAGAAATGAGCAGGGTGCCACAGGCAGGTGAACAGGCATGGCCGGCTCCTGACTGTCAGATTCATCATGTTACCACAGCACAGGCCAGCAACACCCACACCAGCCACCTCCTCAGTGGCAGCAATAATGAAAAGCTGTTTTCCACTGATGGCTTAATCAGAGCATTGTCAAGTTCACTGATAGAATAAGGCAAGCTAACCAATGGAAAACTTTATCACAACAGAGATGGAGGGGGGTAAAAAAATCTATTTTTTTATACATTTCCTGTTTATCTGTTTTAATTTGGTAGCAAATTCACTAATACTGCAAGATAGCAGGTGAACTGAAATATACAAGGGGTGGTATTAGTCACTTGCATAGTTGATGAAAACAAATTATACAAACATGGGGGTGCCTAGTAAGATAACTCCATAATCATTTCCCACCCCCAAATTCATTTTTATAAAAACAATCATAGGTGTAAGAACACAGAGCAACTCAACTATAGTTGTCTACCATAGCACAGAGGCAGGATACTGAAATGGTTCACAATAGATATTGAGGCCAGATTCCAAATATTACTAATTATTTTTTCTTTGTTATTATATTTTCAGTCTAAACATGGGACACAGACACAAAAAGCACTAATAAAATGTTCTGCTTAGCATCTAGTAGTACTAAGAAACATAGGGTAACTCTAACATTTGCAAAGCTTTTGACTCTCTAAGCTTATATATTTACTATACGTTCTGTAAAATCTTTACTTACAATAAGCAGCCCTGAAGCCTTTGAAAGGAAGAAATATTTATCTTGCTTTATATAACAATTATCTGAATTATATACAAAATAATTATAAACCTCAGTTGTTCAGTGGTATATGCCCAATATTCAAATTTTTGAAATTCTTCATTTTCATTTTTCATTAGTCCATATTTGTGAAAGATAAGGCTTTTGACTTTATGCTTCTCTTTACTCAGACAATGTAACAAGAAATTTATGTACCCCAACATCCAAATACCACACAGGTACCATTATTTAAGGGATCCCAGAATAAGCACTTCCATAAAATTATTATTCACAATGTTTTCTGTATTTTTTTCAGTAACATTCACATCATACTTCAGTTTCACAGAACCCAACTGCATTTGGAAGGATGTCAAAATGAAAACTACCAGGTTTCCAACTGGAACTGATTTGCTGAGGGAGGAGTTAACAAGGCAATGGCTCAGCCACTATCTTAGAGAAGACAGCCTTAGCAAACATAAAGGAGTAGCTTACCTGAGTATGTCCTAATGTCACCAGAAACTCTCCTATACTTTCTTCTTCAGTGAGCTCACTAATCCCACAGTGGCAGATACTGTTTCTATGCTCAGTGGTCCAAAATCACACCTAATTTCAACCTCTGCCCAACTTCCAGACATACAGGCCGCTACCCAGCAACTTGATTCCCTTCTTGATCCTGCTCCTTCCCCAGCTGTCCTCATTGCAACCAGGTCTGTTTTTTCATCACCATCACTGAGCTCTGCAGCCCCAGTGTCCAATTCACTGGTACCTCTAAAACATGTAACAATGGTCCTTTCTCCACTGCTGGTCTAACTCCAACATGCTATCTCTTTTCCTAAACTACCGTATGTCCCCATCCACCCATACCTTTTCCAATGCATGCTCCATAGTGGCCAGTTATTACTTATTTTCACAAAAATCAAATCATCTCACTTCTCTGCATAACATCTCTTACTTGGTTAAAAAAAACTCCAGACTCATAAATTTGCCATAAAGGCTGAAAGACTGGCCCAAAATGGCCAATACCCTCAGCCTGTGTGCCCCATGCTCATTATACTCTTAGGTACTTGTTCTCTCCTGCCAGAGATCCAGCCCTCTCTGACTGTTGTCATTCTCACTCTTAAGGTCACAGTAGATAACTGCCATCTCCTCAGCGCCCTCCCCTCTGACTAGCTGATCTCCTAGATTCCCTGCCTCCCACTGCCACACCAAGTACTACTGCTACCAGTATCCTTTTTTTACTTTTCCTTTCTTCTATCAACCATGATCTTTCATTATACATTTGCAGGTGAAGTTATATTTGGGTATTTTTTCTTCCCACTATGCTACCTAGCACCCAGCACTATCCTGGCTCACAATGACACAACCACAATGCTGGTGATGCCACATCATACAAATGCATGCTTTCACCAGTGGCTGTTTACCACTCTTTCACAGTCTGTGTGTGTATGGGTTTAACTAATCCTTACAGTATCTAAGCAAGCCCTGTTATTTTCCAAATTTCTGGGTGAGGAAAGTAGGGCACAGAGATGCTAAATACTTTTTCCAAAGGCACAGACTTAGGGGTGGAATGTGGGAGCTGTTCAAGACACTGAATGAGTAGTTATAGAGCAGCGGAGAGGTGACACCCCTGGACTATACCTTTTCTCATTCCACCAAAGGGGTCCTTGTTGGGTTCATAGGGCATCCTGCCCATCATGTCTGGCATGCTCATGCCCTGTTGGTATGGGGCATTTGGAGTCATGGAATTCCTTTTTGGGAACGATGAATCACTCACGTCTGAGAATGGGTCATGCACACTGATTGTACTGTTTCTGAAGAGATAAAAAACGAAAGCTTAATGATATAGCAGGAGTTACCTACAAAAATAGTAGAAAATAAACCAGTCTTGAAATCTATAAATGTAAAAGCCATTCAAAATAAATTACATGAGTAAAACTAGTACCGATCAACATTTAAAAACTCACTAGGGAAAATCATTTTTATTTTCTATGAAGTTTACTCCAAAAAAATCAAAAGACAAAACAAATCTGATTTTATATGGCTCACGCAGTTCTCTGAACATACCTTCCACCTTGCATTGGGGCAATCTGTCCATGAGGGGTGGAAGCTGGGGTAGGTGGCTTCAGGTCACCTGGAACCTCTGCCATAGAATTACTGCCTGTTGACTGCGGTGTCTGTGGGCCTTGCAAGGATCCTGAGTTAGCTGACAGGTCAAGGGAAAGGGTAGGGAGAGAAACCAGAGGTTATTAAGGAAGCTCATTCTTTACTTATATATGTAAAAGCAACAGAGATATGAATGTCGACAGTGGAAAACAATGTAGTAAAATGCTGTTATGCTATTTATGGGGAAAATTAGTGTGAGTGTTTTTGGATGTGTGTATGGGTGAGGCATTGAACCTGGGACCTCACACATGCTAGGCAAGTGCTCTACTACTGAACCTCAGCCATTAGTAAGATTTTTGAGTAAAATATTTGCAAATATACTTCATATTTACATCTTTTGATGGGATAATTATTTTTCCTAGGATAATTGTTTAACCCAAGAAAATAATCTAATAAAAAGAAGGTGTTAGGATTAAAATATTTATTTCAGTGTTGTCTATATTGGAGATATTCAATGTAAATAAAGAGGATGAAATTCTTGGTATCTTGATTAATGGACTATTGTGGTGTTTCAGAAAAAATTTTGAAAACTTAAGCTCCTAGTCTTGGGCAATGAGAAGTGTTTAGTTGAAAAGCAGTAATACAAATTAACAATGTGTTTATGTTATTTTAACACTATCCAAAACCTGGATGCCTATCATCTATTCTCTCTCTCCCTTCATCCCTCCCTACTTTCTGCTTCCTCTCTCTTATTCTCTCTCTCGCTCCACCCCAGCTACAGTACTGGTGATTGATCCTAGCTCCTTGTGCATGCTAGGGAAGCACTCTACCACTGAGCTACATTCATGGCCTTAACATGCTTGTGTTTTGAGCTATGAAATCAGATTTGTTATTAAAAAACACAAGTCATACTGGGTTTGAGTTCTTTAATGTTGCTGTTGGGTTCTGAGGTTTTGCTTTAACTATAAATACATTATAATAACACAAATCAGAATTGAGCAAGTTTTCAAAACTTAAGTGGAACTCTGGAAAAATTAACTTTGCAAAACAATATTTTATGTTCTCCTAGCATAGCCCTTAGTATGTTAGTTGTGCAAAACTTACTTGTTTGCTTTATTGATTAAACAAATACCTACTGAATGAATAATGGGCCTACTATATCTCAGACTCCTTTCCAACACCTGCATATGCAAGCCCAGCTAACTGACAAGATCCCTTACCCTCATGGAGAACACAATCAATACACTTAAACAGTAACCAACACAGAATTACTGCTAACGACATTAATAAGTTTCCATGTTACTGGTTATGCTTCCTTTCCTCTGAAGTGCCCAAGCCTCACTAAATTACCACTGTTCACATTTTACCTCAGAGGAAATGGAGGTTAAACAAGTCCTGGATTACAAAGTAAACTGTGGAGTCAGAAATAAAAATGATTATCACATTTACTTAAAAAGCCTCAGCGAGATACAGACATTTCAGATATTTCTAGCCAGATCAGGGCTGCTGGGCTGTGGTCTAATGTGTGACACTGTCCTGTGTGCTTCAGACTTAACATACTCAGGGAAATTCTCAAGACATGGGAAAGACCATTTACAAATGCTGGTATTTCAGAAGACAAATGCCTGCTTACATATTAAACTTTGGTGAAACCCCAAAAACGCGTACTAAAAAGGTAGAGTAGGTATAAACATGTAAGGATAATCCAGACATGACTGCACACATAGTGCGCGAATGAGAAACTATTTGCTTCTTAAATCAGGTACAGACGCCACATTAGCCTGGACAGCTTCCCTGGAAACATGGCTTATGAGACTGTTATTTCAGAATGACCCTTATTTACAAGTATTCACATTTACAGCTAATAAAAAAAAAAAAGTGTTTGCCAGTGTTTTTCCTTTCAGGGGAAAAAAAAAAATTGAATGCAACTTCTTGCAACTCCATTACTAGAGGAGGCTGGCAGCTCTCTAGGACATCCCCATCTTTTGCCAGAAGCTACAAATGTATACTCTAAAGTAAACAATGGAAAGGTTACTTAAGGTTAAGCACATTCACACACTTCAGACAGAACAGCCAGGCTCCTAGCTGAGAAGGTAATTTACACAGCAGGAACCTGGTGCCCTAGTTCTGACAGGTAGGGGGTATAGGGGTGTGGGGAGTAAGTTAGGGGAACAGCTTATGTGTTCCCAGCTCTAGTGACTAGAGGTCAACCAGAGGGCACCTTTGTTTATATCCGACCCTCTTGCCATTTATCTTCCACTGAGGATTCCCTAGCTGGATTCATGACAGTTTTTGTGACATCATCTGTCAGCTAATAATAGAAATTCAGTCAGCCACCTGCTAGGAAAGATGGATGGGGTTTTAGTTACAGACTGACTAACTGAAAGTGGAGCTTCCTTGTCCCTCCCTGCCCCCTTCTTCCCAGGTGGCCTCTGAACTGGCTCCTCCCTACAGTCTGCAGGGCCTCCTGGACTCCTCCACAACTCCTACAGGTTCAGTGTGAGGAGATCCCACAGGTGCTTTAGAGATACAGCTCATACCGCAAGCCTAAATTGCTTTTGATGCACCTGGAGGACCAGTGTGCCTCTGCAATGTGGCCCCAAAGGTGAAAGACATTATGTTTCCAGTGGTGAACGATATTGAAGTCTGGATCCATAGGAGCTGGGTCAAATCAAAACCAGACCAGAGACACATGACTTGCGGAGCTTTTAGAATACAGCCAAGTGATTCAGGATTTCAGTTGGTTCAGAAACCATTAGAAAAAGTTCAGAATGTTTCTCATGAATCTTTTTAGTTTGCCTGAGTATGCTAGTAAGGATAAACTATAATTATATTGTTAGGGTAAGTTATTGTATAACCTTTAAAAACTAATTTCCATCAAAAACCACTTTTTTTGGATGAAAATTAATTTTTAAAGATTGTATAATAACTGAGACCCTGACATGGAAAACAGGAATAATGTAGTTTCCTTTTTTGGCAAGAAAAATGTTTCAGAGACACTTTCCTCAATGATGGTCCAAGAATGAGAGAAGCCACCTGACGGTGTGCATGGGGTGGAAGGTCTGGCTTTGGACTATAGGGACACTGATGTTTACTACCTACTATCTGGTCTCTGTGAGGTTTGGAGCACTGCAGGTTGGGCACTGACTTCACAGTCAAGACCAGGAGATTTGCTTCTACTACCTCCTATGTTACAGGAAGGACCATGGCTCCATCTGGACCAAGAAGTGCATAAGCAATCTAGTCTCTTTTGTGCCATTAAAATGGTAATCCTGCCATAAAGGCAGCAGTTTAGAAAAAGGGGAAAGGAAAGAGCCAGCTATTAGGAGAACAAGGCCTCTGCTTTCTGGAGGATCTGTGCCTCGGCAGGGCTTCCTGTACCAGGGCTGAGGCACGCTGTGAGAGCTATTCTCCATGCACAATTGCAGACCATTCAGGGACACAAGTTCTTTCCTGGCAAATAAAATACATCCTTAGATCTTTGCAGACATCACCACTTTGGTCCCTGCACCCCACTGGGTTTTTATTTTAGAAAAATAGTTTCAGAGCTGTTCATAGGCAGCTTCTTTCATTCTGTCAACTGAATATGTGTGATTTTAAAAATTCTATTTCTCAGTTTTTTAGATATACCCTAAGTAGCAAAGACTTAGAATCCTGAAGGGTGGGGTTAGTGTGGAGGATTTCTCTCTATACTTGGAATTTACAGATCTAAAGTTAGGTATATTCACTGCAAGTGTGCTTTGGGCATGAATGTATTTGCATGAGTCGCTCTGATTGGCAAGGGCAGCCTGGTGACTGAGATGACAGCTAGCAGAAACCATTAAAAGGGAAATTACTTCCTTTTCTGGTTTTTAAGCATAAACACTTGATCTGTCATAAAAGCACTTCCATACAGGACCAGTGGCCAAACATAGATGGAGAATGGAGGGATTTACCTGACTTAACTCACCATGACAAACTAAGGATGATGCCAATTTATTCCTGCCACTAGTATCACAGTTTTCAGGATATATGACTAGGGAATTTCTAATTTGAAATCCTAATAGAAAGAACAAAGGACAGTAGGAGAGCCACGAGGAATGACAGGTCTCTAACAGCAAGGCAGAGAGTCAGGGAGACACAAGTAGCAGCATTTGGCTATGCCTGCGGGCATGGAGGTATGATCAGCACGTCTTGTTCTGGCTTTGGCCTGGGCCACAGTTGATTGGCATTTCAGAGACAGGTTGAAGGAGTCTTTACCATGGCAGCTCATAGAATTCCCTCACTGGGAACTTGCTGGGTAGGGGACATAGAAAAGTCCAAATTTTGTTTTGCTAAAGTATAAATCTGTCCTGAGCCAAGGAAGAGCTCGCACGACCTACTTGTTAGGCCTGCAGGATGGCACTGTCAAGTTAGATGGAATATTCAAAAATTCTTGTAAAGAAATAAAGCCATATTGCTCAGAATCCAAAGTCTAATTTGATTAAATAAGGTAAAGCGAAAGAATAGTGCCTTTAAAGTGCTGACTGCAAATGGTAATATCCCAAATCTTATTTTTAATTCCCTAAAGCACTGCCAAGAGGAGGAGGTCCAATCAAATAACAAAGTAAGACCCCACTCACCCTGTAAAATCCAAAGTCCTCTCTCAGCTTTACTTCTCTGTCCTCCTTGCACAGCTGTCCAGCCTCTAGCTCCTGCCAAGCGCTGTGTTTAGCTTTCCGGAGCCCAGCTGTAGCACTGCCACTTACCAGGAGATGGCGGTTGAAGCTTAGGCTGCTTCTTTGTGTCCCCTGTGCTGAAGACTTCTGGTGGGGGCTCCTCTCCTCTTTCAATCTTGCACTCAAAGGCAAATAGGTACTGAATATACTGCTTTTTCAGGGAGCTCGCTGCACTGCTTGAAGTGCCAACATTTAGGTTGGTTGCCAGCTCACGCCACTTCTTGTTTTTATTAACCTAGAAAAGAAAAGAAAAGGAAAAAAAAAAAAAAAAAAAAAGGAAGGATCATTGGTTTGCAGCAAAGTGGCTTGTTTAAAGCCAGGAGACAAAAAAAGCACTTAATGTCTTGGTTTACTTTTTTTCATTTGCCTCTTTTAACTAATGTTCATTATTCCCACTCAGTAGTGCACAGACAGCATTTACAGTTATAAAGTCATTAAGGAACCTGCTGATCACTACAGAAAGGCACACTTGCCAGTCTTCTGCTGGCTGCATCTCCTAGTGCCTCACACAGGCTCCTCTTGAGTTGTTTCTTGAGCAAATGGACATGCCCACTCATATTCATTCATATCCCACCACTAATTAAGAAAAAAGAGTGTCTAAAAACTAATTTAAAGAGCAACAACTGCACTGTTTTGCAGCTTAAGTGTTTGACCACTGATAAGAAAACAATGTTTCTTCCCACCAGCTCCAAGGTGGCCTGTAACACTGGCTGTGTCCTTCTCACATCCTCTCCTTAGAGCAGTGGTAGTGAACCTATGGCAACTGTGCCGAGGTAGGGTGTTTGTATCATTGAAAGCTCTAAAATGTTTGCCATCACTGTTTTAGAGGCTTCTTGTGGCATGGGCAAAGGTAGATGAGACTTCTTCACCAAATGCTGCAAATAAACTCCCAACACAGTGGCATCACTCCCTGCAGGGGCTGTTTCACCATTAGGACAGCAGCCAGGGCAGGGATATGTCTTTATGTTGTATATATCATGCAAGGCTATTCAGCGTCTGATTCTACTCAGGCTGGTGATACCACCAATGCAAAGGAGAGGAAGTAGAGAGGCGAGATTCAGAAATGTTACATAAAGATTTGGGATATTATTTCAGCCTTTTCATTCCTACTTGGGAACAGGTTATGGAAGGTTAAACACATAAATGAAACACGAAGACTGGTAAATATTTTGAGGGAGGCTATGCCTTTTAGTGTCTGCTCTGTTGCATAACAAGGAAATAGTCAAAGGGACAGTGATTTTTCATGAAATATTTACTTTTTGGATTCAAACTTTCTCATAAAGCTTTTTAACTTTATTTATCTAGACTAAATGGTGCACAATAAACAAATCATGAAATTCTCAGGGATATATCTCTTTTGGCTCTTAATACAAAGCTACAAAGAGTATGCCTAAGGTTTGCCTCAGAAATGATAAACACACTTCTTGGTACACCCTGAGAAGTAAGGCTTTGAGCTCATCTGTGTATGGGTGCAGCAATCTGCACTCAAATTATCTAATGGCCCTTTGGTAGAAAGCAAAATAGGATGTGTGATACTGACTCTGATGTGTCCCAGCTACATGCAAGCCAGATATTTATCTGCAGACTTGAATTGGTAATATACATTGCTGGGGCAGTCAAGTAAAGTAGTCAGATCATAGCTACACTACATTGGCCTGATGAGTGGCATCAAAGTGTACTATACACATTTTTTAAAAATAATTTTTTATTTTTAAGAGAATAAAATCAAACAAAATAAAACAGAATAAAGTCCATCAAAACAAGACAGTGAAAATGATACAGGACTTCAAAACAAGATAACAGGAAATCAACAATGGCTGCCATAATGCCTCTTATCTTCAAAATAGCCGTCCACACCATCAAACATATTAAAATCAAACCAAACAAAACAATAAAACCAATCAAAACAAAACAGAGAAAGTGATACAGGATTTGAAAATGAGACTACAGGAAATCAACGATGGCTACCACAATGCTTCTTGTTATCTTCAAAGTAGCTGCACATTCCATCAGGCCTAATAAAATCAAATTAAACAGAACAGAATAAAACCAATCAAAACAAACAGTGAAAGTGATACAGGACTTCAAAACAAGGTAATAGGAAACCAATAATGGATACCATAATATATCTTGCTATCTTCAAAACAGCTGTTCATGCCATCACACATAATAAAATCAAACCAAACAGAATAAAACCAATCAAAACAAAACAATGAAAATGATACAGGACTTTAAAACAAAACCATAGGGATTTAACAATGGCTACCACCTTCCCTTTTTGGGCATTTCCTCCCCTCTCACTTTCATAATATCTATTGTATATTTTGGATCTCACTAACTTCTTCAGTTTTTTTATAGTAGAGTGACAACATGATGTTCACTTATGTGAGTCTGAACCATTTCACCAAGAGCATGACCACTAGTTGCATCCATTTACCTACAAGAGCTTTGTGATTATCCTTCTTTATTGATGAGTAGTTTTCTATTGTATAAAAATGCCATCTCTTTCTTATCCATTTTGCAGTTGATGGGCAAGCCGTCCTTGCTTTTTTCTGGCTCCCTGTCACATGGAGCACTGTCTTCTCTTTGATTTTCAGTCTATGAATTTCCTTTTGAGTTAATGTGTTTCTTAAATACCACCTATGGATGGATCTCGTTTCTTGATCCATTCTACCTGTGTTTCTTTTTATTGGTGAACTGAGGCCATCTACCTTAATGGTTATGGCCAACATGCACTGGTTTCTCTCTGCCATGCTTTTTTCCTGCCATTGACTCTCTACTTTTCAACTCCATTCAACTGCCTGCTCCACTCGGTGATCCCACTCTGTTGCTGTTCCTGGGGCCGTGGCCATTTTATCTCTCTCTGGAATATCCTTCAGTAATCTCTGTAGGGTTGGTTTGGTGTTCCATGTTCTTTGTTATGGAAGTATCTTATTTCTCCATTAATTTTGAAAGATAGTTTTGCAGGGTACACCAGTCTGGCTTGGAGGTTGTTTTCTTTCAGGATTTGAAACACTTCACTCCAAGCTCTTCTTGACTTGATGGTTTGTGTTGAGAAGTCTGCTGTGATTCTGTTCGGTCTTTTATAGGTGATCTGTTTCTTTTCTTTGACAGCCTTTAATATTCTGTTATTGTGCTGAATTTCTGGGATCTTGATTACTATATGTCTGGGT
>RJWM01017729.1:0-42301 GCA_004363535.1 Dasyprocta punctata | reverse complement strand
CGGTGGAACCAGAAAGTCTATGCCAGCAGGGTGAAGGAGCTGTGCAGTGGGTTGAGGGTTCTACGTAGGAGCCGAGAAGTCACGCTCAAAAGAAGAAGCGGGGCTGCCCTGAAGAGCACCACAGCCATCCCCAACGGCGACGAGGTCCTGCGCTCCTCCGACGATGGAGAACAGTTGGGCACAGGTCAGGAAGCCCAGCATGACAAGCTTCTCCAGCACACAGCCTCCCCTCCGGATCCAGGCAGTGATGCACAATGTGAGGAGCAGGGCTCCCGCAACGTGAACACAGCCACTCTCACCGATGAGGTCCCGAGCTCCTCCGACGATAATGGCCGAGTCCATATTGGCGAAGCCAGCATGACAAGCACCTCCAGGAGAACCAGCGGCTCGAACAGCAACTCTTGGAAGAACCCACAATGCCCGGCTCTTCTTCTCCACGTCCCTATTTATGCTGGCACCTTTCTTCAGGTGGAGCATCTTTAACTCAACACCAGCTGAACCAATTCAACTGGTGTCAAGTTGACCACCAGTTTGTAATCCATAACAGTCACACACACGAGCAAAAACAAAAAACAGAAAGTAAATGCATTACTGTACCATTCCCATTTTCAACCACTGATTCCTATACCCAGTCAACTGGGCTATTACAGTAGTTCCAGATGTTAGATACTAAGAGCTTATGCAGACACATGAAAAATTTTGCCTGGGCTTGAAGTTTATTACTACATAGCAGCACTGATTGCATCTTCAAAAGATGAACCTGAGTGGCAGAGAATACGTCAAGACCAATGAATTCCATGAGCATGAGCCCATTGCCATTCTTCCTTAGCCTTGAGGAGCATTCCTTGGTAGTTCTATTGGGAAGAATATGAGGGCAAATGAAGCAATGAAAAGCCAATAAATGCTAGCTCTGACACAAGCATTATATGCAGGGAAGGAAAATTCATACCTAGAATAAGTGTCTATTTCAGTAAGAACAAAGAGCAGTCACTTTCATGATGAAAGCGGTCAAATACATTCCAGTTATCATTAGGGTGCAGGCTAATCACCATGGGAAATGGCGTCAAACCAGTCTCAGTTTTGGTCTTTATTTCCTGGCAAGTTGGGCACTGAGCAGTGGCTGTAAGCAAGTCATTGCTAGGGAGTGAGCCCATTCATAACTTTGGGCAATGATAAGGTTGTATGAAATGTGGTTGACTGCTATTAACAGAACTGGATTTCTCTATCTTCTTACTAAATTCTTCTGAGGACTTTTATCAGGGCTATTTAAACATGAACAAATATTTTGACATTCTTTTACAATATGGACATGCCTATCCAAATAATTCATTGCCTAATACTTCTGTCTCCAATATTCCACATTCTTTCAAGTTTCTAACCCTCCAGCAGACCACTAGCTACAAGTAATGAATTACTATATATATACAGATCTATACAATTACGTGTCTGCTCATATTATTTTCCAAACAACATAGAGGAGAGATACACACTCCCAGGTTCTGTCCACTCTAAAGATTTCCCTTCAACATTACCCATCACTTGCATTCTGGAAAGTAGTTGTAGTGCTACAACTGTGCAGGAGCAGGTGGGGCCCATGTAATGGGCAAGCTCTCAGTACACTTGATCCTCTCTCCCTGTATCAACTGATGACAGTGTACAGTTTATGATACCATGGATACACACTGAGGGATAGAAGGCAATAAAACTAGCGTAAGAATCATGACATTGAGGCCACTTCTTCATGAATTATACTTGTAACTGTTCAAACTCAGTCATATACATGCAAATTGCATTTATTGATGGAGTGATTTACACATCAACCTTTGTGGTTCAGTGCACCAGACAGTGTCCAGTTCCTGTTAAGCGTCTTGAGTTGCATGATACACAGTGTTCTGTTACATAGTGCTAAGTTTCCACTAAGAACTAGTCATGGTCAAGGAGCTGCTTCTCAAGGAGATTGGTTGCCAGCAGATGATGGCTGAACCTTGCTCCCAAATCCCGACATAAATCCTAAAATGTTTTGAAATGTTATGAAGTGTTTTATTTATGTGTGTTTCACTTTACAGTGTATTTTAGCAGAGATCAAATGACTATCATCCAGACTGTTTTAATTTCATTACTAGTTCAAATTACATGTTCATATGTGGAATCTTGTCTTTTTAGGGATTGCTATGTGAAAGTAAACTCTCTGATTAAAAAAAGCTATACTTCATTTTTCAAAGATATGTAGGTCATTCTTAAGGAGCTATATAGATTTATAGATAATCATTCGATCAAAAAATATAGAAATATTTCAGTTGTCAATTTCTGCCTCCAGAGGATGTCCATAAGCATTTGTGACAAAATATTTAATTTATTACTAACTGTAGTTCATGACTTGTAAAAATTCCTGTTACATTCTTATTAAGTTTTACCCTTGAATCTCCCCACAACCAACAGCTTCCTAACCCTATGCAATAATCACAAAATCCAGTTGGCACAGTATCCAGCTGTAAATGCAACATTTCTGCAGAAGAATGATGGATAATATATAAAATGTGTTCTGCATATCCTTTATATCTTAATTAAAAGACACCATGAAATTGTTCTAATTATTAATTGCTGCAAACAAAACAACATGACTAAAAATCAAACCACACAAAAATTTAGCAGTTTAAACAATCACAACTTATTTGTGGTTCTTCTGGATTACACAGTGATGGGTCTAAGGGCTAAAGGCACCTGCGAGTTTCCTTTCAGAATCATCTGGCAGTTGACGGCAGTTGTCAGATGTCACCACCAGTAAATTTGTGCTGTTCTGTGAAATGGAAGAAATACTCCACAGTTAACTAAGTGAAAAGAAAAGGTACAAACTCTAATATCATTAGTAATTTGGCTCTGGAACCTACTTACAATCCTTTTTACTATGGTTAACAGCACAGCCATACTCAAGAATCAGGCTAGACCCAAACTCTCAATGGGAGTTGTGTCAACATCACATTTTTGTAAAAGAAGGCAAGGGATGGAAAGGACAGTTGTGTTCATCTTAGACGTCGTGTTCTGCAATAATCATTGGATTCTTCCAATATTATTTTTATAATTGAAATTGTTCAGCAAAAGATCTTGATGTGTACCCTCTGAGTAATGTTTTAACTCAAACAATTACACATTTCTTCG
The DNA here is from genome assembly GCA_004363535.1 of Dasyprocta punctata. Lineage (NCBI taxonomy): Eukaryota > Metazoa > Chordata > Mammalia > Rodentia > Dasyproctidae > Dasyprocta > Dasyprocta punctata. Next base: position 39,145 of record RJWM01017729.1, on the reverse strand, counting down.
TATTCTACTGTAGAGGGTGGCAACATGTGAATGATTTCAACTTTGGACCACCCAATAAACATTTTACATATGTTTTAACACAAATCCTGTAAAGGAAAAAGTATTAAATAATAGCTTTTTCTTTTCGAAATCTAGGAGAGGGGGGTCAACCAACATATTCTTAATGAGCTAAATAATAAACATTTTGAACTTTGTAAGTCAAAAGACAGAAATCAAGACTATTAGCCTATAGTTAAATAATTAAAGTTTAACTTTTTAAATTTCAAAAGCTGTTTTTAGCTCATGATTTTATAATAAAGAGAAAAGAATGCTACATAGAGCTAGAATGTATTTCACACCACAGGCTTCCAGGTGACACAAGGAGCACAGAGCACCATTTCCATTGATTCTGCAGACAGAATGATTGAAATCAAACAGAGGATGTGTGAAGCATCATTGAAACACTTAACTTTTCCCCTAGGAGAATGGCTTTAGTCTTATTCTAGTAAAGGGTGAAAGGAACTTATGGGTAGGTGGTACAATGATGAAGGGCAGCAGCTAAACATCCACTCTGATACTGGGACACCAGAAGCTGCAATATAGCAAAGTTGGGATAAGAAGAATAGAAGAATGAGTTCTGAATATTCAAAAAGGATTTGAAGTAAGAATTGTAGCCAATGGCAGAGGTAAGAGAGGGACTTTGACACAGAAGTAGGTGGCAAGTGACACTTTCTCACTGAGTTCTATCTCACAGAGTGAGAGGGGTAGCTCAAATGTTCAGAGGTGCAGTGACTACTGGTGAGTATGAATCTTCCACAGAGAAACACACCAGTTGAATAGAGCACTGTATGCTGCAGTCTATAGTGGAGGTTTAGATATACCTAAGAGGGGGCAATTGGCCTACTACCATTTTGCAAAGAGACCTATCTGAACTCATAACACATAGCAGCAGCAAGTTGGCTCCACCTCATAGCTCTTAGTGTGTGGGTGATCCACAGACTGGGGAGAAACCAGGGTCAGGAACCCGAGTTCAAACTGGCAGGAGGCACCCAGAGAGTTATGATCTGATCAATTCAGGTACCAGCATAACAGCCAGGAACTGAAATTGTCTCACTTTCTGTGGAGCTGAAAGCACTAGCTTGCTGGGTTTATCCACCACCATGCTGTTATTCTACTGCAGGATTTCTGGGTCAATCAACATAGATCTGAGCTCTGCCCTACCACTTTGTCTACTAGTGGCAGCAGAAGCACACCTTAAAGTGAACATTTTCTTCCTTCTTTTGCTGTTTTTTTTCTTTCTTGATTTTTCTTCTCTTATATAAATGTGAACATTGTTTCTAACTTTTTGTTGTTGTTGTGTTCTTTTTTCATCTTCTTTATTTTTTCACTTCTGTCTTTTTCAGTAGGTTCCCAAAGCTTGTGTAATCTTTCTCTGGCTTTCAGACTTCTTTCTAATCTCTTTCTTTTCTTTTTTTTTCCCTAAGCCTTTTTAAATTTTCTCCCCTAAGAATTAAATCAACTTACTGAAGGAATATTTACTGTATACAATTTTCTGGTTTGTTTTAGATTTTGTTATGTAACCACAAAACTCTTTTATATGATTAAGAGTGGCAAATTAATATTTACTACTAGTTGTCATTTTCCATTTTTAATTTTATTTTAAAGAGAATAAAACCAAGCAAAATAAAACAAAACAAAGCCAATCAAAACAAAACAGTGAAAGTGATGTAAGACTTCAAAACAGGATAGTAGGAAATCAACAATGGATGCAATAATACCTCTTGTTATCTTCATTTTTCAAGACTGTGTTTGATGCTATTGCTGTTACTGACTGTACTAGTTTAGCCAAGTCAACATAGTTGTTCTAATCAGTCCTTGTTCCTTGTATTCCAAGAATGAAATTGCCTTAGGGTCATAAACAATACTATAAGCCAATACCAAAGAAACATGGACTAGGCCAAATGAGCAGCAACTTCCCATTCAAAATAAATTGAAGAATAAGGATCTTGAAACAGACTCAAAAGTCAAAAGTCAACTACACCTAAAAGAGATCTCCGAAAAGTAGTCATTACCTAAAGTTTGCAATACTAGCAATAAAGCCACTTAACATGTGCAATTTACAAGTACTAACACAGAAATCAAACTACAGAATGAAAAATCACAAAAGCAAGATGTAACACCAAACTTTCATCTCACCAAGGCAAACCCAGGTGAGGTAAAACAATTCAAAAGCCACCCAACTGACTTCTCTGAAAGGGTAACATGGATGTAACAAAGTATGAGATATAACAAATGAATGAGATTTTAGAGTAAAACAAATAAATAATTTCTCAGGTTACTACAGAGGTGATGACCATAATGAAGGACATGATTAGTGAACATAGAGTGCACACGTATAAAAGATGTAAGAGCTTAATGATGGAAACCATAAATGCCCAAGACTGGAAGGAAATGGAATCCACAAAAGGGTTTTAAACAGATATCCAAAAGAGTAAATGTTCTTTTGAAATTACATGCATCAAAAGGAACCAATGTGATGACAGAACATCTGTTTATTCTTGTGGTTAGAGATCATGGAAGAAAGATTTCTTCAAAATAGCAAGGGACCATGAAAAAGAAATCCAAGAGCTTATAGATGATGCAAGCAGGAATAAAGTAACATTCATCGATGTCATTAAAAAAGAAGGAGATAGCCCAAATGACATATAAACCTGTGCACAGCAGTAGTGGCAGGAAACTTCCAAAGACTGAAAAAAATGATTTGACGGACAGGTAAATGAGGCATATAGAACTCCAAATAGCCATGATCGAAGAAGTCTACACCAAAACATCTAACAGTCAAGATTTCAAACACTCAACACAGGAACATAATATTAAAATTTACTAGAGAAAAGAAACAAATCACCTGTAAATGAGAGCCTATCAGAATTACAGCAGTCTTCTCAACACAAACCCTTAAGGCAAGGAGATCCTTGGGTGAAGGATTTCAAGGTCTAAAAGAAAACAACCTCAGATTCAGATTGATGTACATGACAAAGTATCTTTCAAAATTGATGAAGAAATAAGAAACCTCCATGACAAAGAGCAACAGAATAAATATACTACTGCCAAGGCACCACTCCAAAATGTTCTGAAGCATATTTTAGAGGAAATAAGGAAGACTACAACTTCATGAACCCCAACAGAATGAATTGACCACGCAAGGTGTGGTGGATTGACTAATAGTGAAATTGTAACATACACAATAACTGAATCAGTGTGGTTCTGGTATGGAAGGTTCAACTGAATATTGTTGCCAAAAGCATAAAAAGACAAGTGGAGGGGAATATGGTGCTGCTTATTCTCTGAGAGAAGCTTGTCATGCTGGTTTTCCTGGTATTAACTCAGTTGTTCTCACTGTCAGAGAAGCTCACATCTTTGCTGTCACTGAGGATGACTGTGGCTATCTTCAGGGAAGCTCTTGTTCATCACCTAGAGCATCCCATTCTGGTTCCAGGGTAGATGCCTCAGCCTACTGCACAGATCCTTAATCCCACTGGCATAGACTTTCTAGCTTCCACCACTGACCTTTGGGCCATTCCAGCGCAGATCCTAGACACAGACTTGCAGGAGATACTGTTGTGGATCCTAGGCCTCCTGTTAGACTCACAGAAGACATTTATGCGGAATCCAGGCCATCAGCTGGATTCTCTGGGTCTCTAGTGAATGCACAGTTCATTTGTATTCTTCAGTATGTGACTGTTTAGGTGAATACTATAAAATAATCCTGTAAGTTATGTGCCCTGCATTAAATCTATTCCCTTGAAAACTTAGACTACAACACAAGGCAAGCAATTAAATAGAGGGGAAAGAAAGGTAATCAACAAGAGGAAAAGAACATGACAACAGTAAGTCAATACATATCCCTTATAACCATCAATGTAAATTATTGTGTTTCACCAATCAAAAGAAACAGACTTGAAAAACAGAGTAAGAAATGATACACAACAAATTGCTGCTCATAAAAAAACATTTAACCCAAAGAGAAATTCATAGACTGAAAACAACAATCTATGGGACAGGAATGCAGAAAAAAGCAGGGGCAGCTCTTCTGTTTGTATACAAAATGGATTTCAAGCCAAGAATGCTCAGCAGAGACAAAGAAAGTCACCAAATAGTCATTAAGGGAACAATTCAAGGGGCAGAGATAACAATTCTAAACACATCTGCACCAAAATCCAGCACATCCAACTATACATAACAAATGAAAAGATTTCACAATTGACAGTTTCTTACTTTTGTGCAAGAGACATGTCCTTGGTTCCTGAACAAGGAACTGTGAACCCTGGAGACACAGAGGTATGTGGGACAGTCATTGCATGCCCAATATAACTGAGGGGCCTGAGCATATTCCCATATCTGCCTTTTCTTTGTGGACCTTGATCAGGGAACTCTTGATGATGGTGTGTCTATTGAAATGACTGCAGAAGAGTTGGCTTGGGACACTGTCTTAAAGCCCCAAGCAAAAAAAAAAAAAATGATGGCACAGCAGCTCCTCTGATAGAGCCCAAACCCTCTAGTTTTGCTCAATCAGATAAGGAAGGAGTTAGGGGGTGGCAAAGAAGACCTTTCCCCACTAGAGAAATGTTTCTTTGCAATTTCCATTTCACAACTGTCCAAAGTAAAACCAACAACCTTAACTGTGTCACACGTAGCTACTTCCACTCTCTCAGTTCAGAAAAATTTCACTGTGTCACAAGCTAAAACTTCTACCTTTCACAGAGTAGCATCATCCTTTCTTTTTCCCTTGCAACTGGCACTAAAAGAAGCCAGATAGGCAGGAGAATCTATGAAGAGTTTTCAACACGTCTATCCTGTTGTTGAAGTCAAGATCCCAACAATCTTGGATAAATTATACATCTTCATGAAGCTCTATACTTTAAGACCTTAAAACAACTAAAACAAGCAACCTCTACCTGTGGCCTCATGGCTCCTTTTACCTTGGGTCTTATACAGATCATAAGATAGCAGGTAATGGCCCTGGATGTTTGGAAAGAATAGCTAAAGCATGTTTAAATCTGGGAGATTATTTATTGTGGAAGAGAAAATTTTCTGATTTGTGAGCATATCAGGCTACTTACAATGCCATGCACAATGTGACCATTACAGAAGACATGTTAACCAGAGATGGAGTTAGTTTCACCTTTAAAGAGACTGATGCTGAAACCTATGGTGATGATACCTCAGAGACTATGCCACAGCCAACAGAAGAGTATGGAGGCCATACCTGACCTGAGGCCATTGAAGAAATTGACCTGGGATGCCCAAGAGATGGTAACCAAGAGCAGAAATCCTAACAACCATTTGTCTTGGCTATTCTCATCCTGGTCTCATTGCAGGTAGGGGCTTCACATGCTATGCCCTTTGGACATTCTTTCCTGATCCACCCTTGGCTCACTTGCTGTCTTAGAAGGTCCCTGATTCCATATCTATTTTTCCAAACAATACCAACATCTAGGTGGTCACTCTGATGTTCGTATCCTTCAAAAATTCATTTTTTAATTATACTGGTTGAGAGACTGACCTTCCCCTCCATGTCAGATTATCCTTCTTGTTCTCATCTACTTGATTCATAGAAAAACTGGCATTGTTCATAATTCATCAGGAGTAGACCCTAATAAGTTACTCCTCTTGGTTCAGTCTGTTCCTAGAAGTCATCAATTATTCATTGCCACTTACCTTGTGTCACAGTATCACTTGGTACATGTCACAAAGTAAAGTTGTGCCCTGGGAAGAAAGTTGTACCCACAAACTTAACTAGGCTACCACTATAAATATGACTATCATGGATTGACTCCCCACTATGTATAATGCTACAGGTCATTATCCAACTTCTGTAGTTTATGTTTCTCAGAAATATTTCCAAAAGGATTTATGACATTTGGATGCTAGTCTCTCCTCCATTACTCTGTCTAGTCATAGCCTAAAAGACATTAATCACGTAGATGCTCAAAAATATTGGTCCCAAGCCTGTATGTATAATCCTTACATTCTTTTGACAGGGACCATTAATAATGCACAAGAAAATAATCACAATGTTAATTGCAACAATTGTAATCTTACTTCCTGTATTACTACTTTTTTGGGGTTTTTTTTGTTTTGTTTTTTAGTTTTTTTGACTCTATTTATTTATTTATTTAAATTTTATTTCAAAGATAGTGAAATGCAACAAAAGATAACAGAACAATCAAAACAAAGCAGTAGAACTGGCATAGAACTTCAAACAGAGATACTGTGAAAACAATAGCTACTATGTTGTATCTTGTTACTTTCAGAATAGTTGACCATTCCATCAGGCATAGCAAAAACAAACCAAAAACAAAACACAATAAAACCAATAAAAACAGGATGTGAAATGAAAAAAAAAATAGGAAACGAAAAATAAACAAAATTAAGCAAACCAATGACAATAATATTGGGGCTCAAAGACAAGACAGAGGACAATCCCACCTATTTGCCACACTAGAAAATGTCATCTACCCAAGAAATGCTGAGACTGTGGGCACCACGCCTGCAAAACAATCCAGCAATACAAGTATTTGTAACCCAGTTGTCATGAACCCAGTAGGTCCTCCGGGCAGGCAGGATGCTTGGGGGGGGACGGGGGGGAGGGAGAGGTCCTTGATTCATAGCCTCCATGTTGGGGCGAGAGGCCGCAACCAGGAGCAAGCCAGCCCGCCTCCCTGGTGAGTCTGCGCGACGGTGCGGACTCCCGGAGGAGAGAAAGAGTGGTGTCTCATAGGCCTGCCGGCACACGGGCTATGAATGTATTACTACTTTGAATAGGGATAGGGTGTTTTTAGTTGCATCATCCATCATTTGTTATGATTATTATTAATATTTCTGGATCATAGTATTATGATTGAGGTACAAGTCTCAAAACAAATTAATAATGAACTGACTCTTCCAAAGAGAATAATGTGACTTGTAATTCTGGGAATGATGTCTTTAGTCACCTTTCTTGCCACTACTGTGGTCTCATCTGTAGCCCTAGCCCAGGGTGAACAAATTGCGCATTTTGTTAACCATCTAGCAAAATAAATCATATGCTTTAGAAACCCAAGAAGATACAGATTTGAAGCTAGAAGTACAAGTTAATGTTTTGGGGGCAACTGTTTTGGATACAGGAAATCAAGTTAAAGTATCATCAGGGGCTACAATGCCATGCTGAATTTAGCCACATATATGTGCCATTCGATGAAATTCAATGGGCATGGGAGAAAATGGTGGTACTTTTAATGAGTATACTTCATTGTGACAACATAGGCCTACACTTGCAAAGTTTTCATCAACAAATTATAGTTCTTCAACATGACTGAGTCAGGGTTTTCACTCCAGATCAAATGACTAAGTCTGTGATTAATTTGCTAAATGGATTCAGTCCTTTTAATATGGCATGCCATAGTGTCATCATGATGTTGAGTATCATTATTGTTATTGTTGTACTAATAATTTGCTTATTAGCCTTCAGTAGAATCTTCTGAAGACAAATCATTGCTCTCACCTTAAATCAACATCATCAAAAGCTTCAACTACAAAAGAAAAAAGGGGGATATGTCAGGAGCAAAGCTTCCTATGCTCAGGTATCTAGGAAAAAGTCACTGCTTCTCATGAGTTTGGCAGGGCCCCAAGGTAAGTGTATGCAGCTCAGGGAGCTGACTCACAAAGTGACTTGGCCTTCTCCAGAGATAATACAGAAAACTCCTCTCTTGATCCCCACGTAACCATGAAGGCATGATTTTTTTTTTTTGTTGAAGATTAGATGTTCTTCCTGTTCCAGATCTTACCCTCCCCTTAAAATTCTCTGTAAACAACCTCTTATATTGGCTGTATAAGTAAATGTGCTGCAGTTGTTGGGCAGTCCTTTCTCCCATCAGGAGACTATACCTAATCTCAGCTTTCTGACTCTTGTCTTCATTTCTTCATCCTCCAACATCCTCCTTATGGAATTTCAAGAGTTGCTCTGAATGCTACAAATCTGCACATGGGAAGTTCTCCAAAATAGATCACTTTCAAGTCCATAGACCCAGCTTAAGTAAACACAAAGAAATTGAGATTATCCCATGCATATTACCAGATCACAGTGCAGTGAAATTTGAAAGTAATGAAAAAGAATCCACAAAAAGTGCAGAAACACATAAAAAGTAAACAATACCCCCTGAACAATCAATAGGTCACAGATAACCCTAAAAAGGAAAATAGACAATTTCTACAATTAAACAATAATGCTGAAACAACTTATCTGAACTTATGGGGCATAGTGAAAGAAGTCTTATGAGAGAAATTTATACTGGTGGGTTCCCATATCAGAAAAATAGAACAAGCTCAAATAAACAACCTAATGGTAAATCATGAGATTCTAGAAAAAGAAGAGGGAGTCAAGTCAAAAGCTCATACAATGGAAAAATATATGATAATCAGAGCAAAAACTACTGCAATGCAGAAAAAGGAAATAAGAAGAGTCAATGATTTGAAGGCCTAGTTTTTGAGAGATTAAATAAACTAGAAAAACAGCCAAACTCACCAAAAAAGAAGTCTCAAATCCATGCAATTAGGAATGAAAATCATGAAATCACAACAGATCGTGCAAAAATGCTGAAGATAATATTTACTTTGAGAATCTGTACTATAGAAAGATGGAAAATGTAGAAGAAATGGATAGATTCCTAGATACACATGATGTACAAAAGCTGAGTCAAGAAAATACAATTATTATAAATAACCCAGTATTGACCAATGAAGTTGAAGATGTAAAGAAGAACGTAACAACAAAGAAAAGCCAAGATTCTGAAGATTCAGTGTTGAATCTACAAGACATTTAGTGATGATCTAACGTCACTACTCCTCAGACTCTTTACTCAAATTGAAAAGGAATTACCACTTCTAAACTCATACTTGGGAGCAAGTATTACCCTATTATCAACACTAGATAAGGATCTAATTATTAAAAAAGAACTGCAAGTCAATCTCTGTAATGAACATAGACACAAAAATCCTCAAAAAGAAAGTGGCAAACAGAATGTAGCAAATTATCAAGAAGATCGTACACCGTGATCAAGGAGGATTCACCTCATAGATACAGGAATACTACAACATATCCGAATCAATAAATGTCATATACCATACTAACAGAACTGTGGGGATCTGAGCCTACATCCCCAATCTCCTAAATGAGTGCACGGCAAAGGCCTAAATAACTGAGACAAACGGTATAATCTTTAGGGCCCTAAGATGACCAAGATCCACTGTAGAGTTCATAACTCTGGTGGCTGAGCAAGACTGCCCCTGGGCAGCCAGTATTTATTCAAAACAAGGAAGGGGTTGAAGTGGAAAATGCAGGAAACCTAAGCAGGAACTTGGGAGGGGTTCAGGGACCCCTCCAAGCAATAGATGATGCGAATTAAGAAAGTCTCCACATGTCCTCAACTGTGACCCATCCTGCCCCCCAAGGCATGTCCTCGCTCTAAATTCAGCCATGCCTGGGTCATGCCACAGCCCTGCACATGTATTCAGTTTCAATGACTCTGACATAGAACCAAAGATAAAATCCATATGATCATTTTAAGAGATGCAGAAAAAACATTTGACAAATTCGACACTCATTCATAATAACAATCTTATTAAAAAATAAAATAAATATTTTTTATCTCAATCTGACAAAAAGTCACCTCTGACAAATCAGCAATGAACTTTATACTATATGGTCAAAGTCTGGAAGTTTTTACACTAAAATCAGGAACAAGACAAGGATATCCACTCTTATTCAGGATAGTTCTGGCAGCATTAGCAGAGCAATTAGACAAGAGAAAGAAATGAAAGGAATATGGATAGGAAAGGAAAAAGTTAAATCATCTGCTGATGACATGATACTGTATAGAGGACCCCAAAAACTCCACTAAAAGCCTTGTAGATTTAATAACCAAATTCAGTGTAGCTCAATATAAAATCAATACTCAAAAAGCAATAGTATTACTATACACAAATAAACTCACTGAAAGAGAAATTAGGGAAGCCTCCACCTTTCACAATAGTGTCCACCAATGAGATACATAGGTATCAGTCTAACAAACAAAGTGAAAAACCAATAAAATTATAGCACTCTGGAAAAAAAGAGATGGGGAGGATATCAGAAAATAGAAAGTGTTCTGGGATATGCAGAAGCAATATAGTAAAAACAGCCATACTTCCAGAACTGTTGTGCAGATTTAATGCAATCCTGATCAAAATACCATTAGCATGCTTCACAAAATAAGAAACAACTATCTTTAAATTCATTTGGAAACAGAAGAGACCTAGAACTGCTAAAATAATTCTGGATAAAAAAAGGCAAGGCAGAATGCATCACAGTCCCTGACTTGAAATTGTACTACAAAGCTACCGTGATAAAAATAGAATGACAGTGGACATAAAACAGACCCTTGAATCACTGGAATAGGTTGGAAGATGCAGAAACAACTCCAAACACACTTAGTCACCTTATCTTTGACAAAGGGGCCAAACGTGTTCACTGGAAAAAAGACAGCCTCTTTTGGTGCTGAGAAGAATTGTTTTCCACATGACAAAGTTCAAAATTGGACACATAGTTTTCATGATGCACTAAACTAAAATTGAAATGGATCAAAGATCTAAATACTGAAACAGAAATACTTAATCTGATGAAAGATAGACTAGGTAGAACTCTTAAAGTCATTATTTTAGAAAAAGACTTTATGAATAAAGTCTAGTTGGCACAGGAACGCTTATGAAGAATCAACAACTGGGATAACAAAACAAATCAACAAAGTATGAAGAGACAATATGCAGAGTGGGAAAATAATTTAACTAGCTGTTCCTCAGACAAAGGACTAATGTCAAGATAGTATAAATAACTCAAAAAAAATTAGATATCCCAAATTTCTAATCAAAAAATTGGCATCTGAAAGGAATAGATAATTCTCAAATAAGAAGTATCTAGATAGCAAATAAATAAATGAGAAAAGATATTCAACATAACTAGTCATTTGAGACATGCATATTAAACTAACACTGATATTCCGTCTAACTCCAGAAATAGTCACTATTATCCACAAATCAACCAATAATAAATGCTGGTAGGTCTGTGAGAAGTAAGGAACCCTTTTCCACTGTCGATGGGACTTGGAAATGTTTCAGCCAATATGGAAATCAGTGTAGAATTTCCTCAAAAATCTGATTTTTATAGAAGACATTTTATAGTTGCTGCCTTGATTTCTCCAGTGATACAATAGTCATTCACAATGAATTGCACAATGTCCATGTGTTCAGTTTCTATTGATTTCTAGTTTTCTTAACTTATCATCTGATTGGTTACAATAAATTATTTCAATTTTGTGTTTGTTAAAACTTGCTTTATAGCCTAAAATATAATCTATTGCAGAAATTTGTAAACGTAAAAACACAATTTCATTAAATTTAAGTACTATTAATCATCCCACAAATTTCTTGAAATGAACTAGAAATGCTGGTTGTGCAAGATTCCCTGGAATATACAAAAGAAGGCATTTCCACTTGACTCCTTTCAGAGTCACTTCTTTCAAAGCTGGGAAACAAGTTATTTTACACAATCAGCTCTCAAACTGAAGTACTGAAGTTGGATTTTCAGGCCTAATAGGGCAGACACACTTGTGTCTTTTTTTTTTTTTTTTTTTTTTTTGGTATCAGGGATCAAACTCACAACCTTGCTGCTGAGCTAAATCCCCAGCCCTAGACACCCTTGTAAAGAGCAAGGAAATGAGAAACTTTCTTTAAACTAATAAAATTGACCTGGGTTCATGTTTAATAAAGATTCAAATGAGCACAGGTTTGGGCAAGACTCGTGTATAAGCAAATGATCATGTTTCCTTCTTGTTTTATTTTTTTTAATTCTGGAGCATAATCATGGGATAATCTGACTTTCCTCATAGATAATCAGGTAACATTAAGCAAACTGAGATCACAATTTTTCATATTTATGGAAAAGGAGTGTTTTCCCTATATTTTAATGTACAACTGCAGACATATCATAGTTTATAGAATACAAAGTATCTTCTGAAAAGGTACTGATAATCAAGCATCAGTTGAACAAATGGTTTTTAATTTCCTTTAGCAAAACAAACACAGATCCCTGAAAAAGTCTATAAAATTATAATATAAGCACTTAAGACTTTATCCCTGTCTCAGTTTTTTCAGTGACTTAGAGAATTAGCCTCTGTTTGCTCTTAGTTTCAGGGCAGTAATTTAGCTGGGTTGAGTCACACTTGACTGGACAGACCTGGAGTTAGCCTGGCTCCTGAATGTCTGAGTCTCACCTAGCTGCTGCCTGTGATGATGACCACCAGATGGGACACTGTGATGACTGGGCCTTGCTCCTGCCCACTTGTCATCCAGCAGGACACCCTGGATCACCGGGTACACTGGATAAGTTTCAGCCAAGGAACAGAGAGCCAGAAACACAGACTGGTTTTTATTTTCCCCACCTCTGTTGCTCTGTGTGACAACTGACTTCATTTCTTCTTAAGCGTCAAGTGTAGCTAAGATACAAGGGAAACAGAAATACATTCTACACTTCAGAAAGAAAAGCTACAAGGTGATGTGGATGTCTGGCTCAGGGTGAGCTGCAGAGTGTATTGAAAAAATAGCATTAACTTATCATAAAATGACATTCTAAATGACATCAACAAAATCAATAATTTAAGATAAAAGGAGAGTTTAGTTTTTGGAGTGTTGATTTTGTTCAATGGCCTGAAACTCTGTAGGAGAAATAGTAATTTCTTTCCTTATCTATCTTAGATTTTTGCTGAACCTGCTCTAATCAGTTCCTGAACCTGTTCCTCCAGAGGAACAAGAAAAACACATGAACATTTGCTTTCTAATAAGCCTTACATGCCACAAATGTATTTATAATAAAGCAAAGCCTCAGGGTAGGAGGGAAAACCGAGTTTTTAATGCTAAGTTTGAGGAAGAAGAGGACAGACATGGAAACTGATGATTGCAGGCTGAGATATGATGAAAGAGAATAAGCTGGGGAGAAACAGGCCTGTGTGATGCGGCTGCTCCTGACCTGGTGTCCAGAGGGCACCTGAGAAAAGACAGCCTTATCACTCTCTTCAAGGAGGAAGGATAAAGGGAAGGACTTTCCCATCCAGGACCCTCAGGGGGAGAATCTAAGGAGCCTCCCACAGAAACCGGTTAGAGGAATGACTTTGGACCCTGTGTGGAGAAGCATGTCATGAACCACAGTCACATACAGAAATAGGATGACAGTAAATTAACTAATATGGCAATTTTAAATATATATATCAATGGGCCTTCTTTAATCCCTATGGCAGAATCACAGTTTTTGATTCCATACTCTTATTTACAGCAGGTAGAAGAAAAACTTTTTGTTTACAATAATTAATATGAAGAAGTCAGAAAAATGCTAGAAAACACAACTAGTACAAGGACAAATTCCGTATATGAATGTTATTACTATGTATATCTAATAAAATTAATTTTTCAAAGCCCTTAAACATTCAAAAAAAACTGAGAACATTCAGGTTTATAGTTCAACTTTCTGATAAGTCTAATTTCAAATGCAAGTCCTTTGTGAGAAATATTGACAAAGAACTACAACTAAATTAAAGAACATTAAAACCTAATCTCCTAAAAGATCTCTAAATCATTACTTGTATGCACTTCTGCCAGGAGACATAGATTGGCTGCATCACAGAGTGTGCCGCAGGCCCCAAGGGGTAAGCGACTCCCACACAGGACACCCATAGATGTGTCCTTCACTACTTTCAATTGTAAAAACAGAGAAAAATGAAGGATTTGTAAGAGAAACTAGGGAGATCTTTATCAAATGGAGAGGGGAACAAAAGATGGAGGAGGTAGAGAAGGAAGAGAAAAGGGAATAACAGACAAAGAACAGAAGAATAAAAGGAAGTGAAACTGTTTCAAATGGGAAAAGGATCAAGAGTTGGAAGGAGTAAGGAGGTATTGAAAGAGAAAGGGATGAAGAGCTTTAGCACAGGTCATGCACATGCATAAACATCCCTCAAAAAATTATTATATACTGCAAAAATGTACTAACAAAACACGTAACAAAATCTTTAAGAACATTGAAAAATACTTCCCACCTGCCTGACAATTACTAAGCAAGATACATCAACCAATATAACCCACATTTTGAATTAGGGAAAAGGAATTTGAATAAAAGAACAGAAACGTAGTAAGACTCTAATAATAACATACCAAACGTGCATTCAGCAAAATGTTTGTCACCGTTTTGACCTGACAGCCCGCGAACTCACTGTCCGCTAATCCAAACCGTGCCCTCTGTTTAATCCTAGGTCCCCTTACAGTGTGAGGGGATCACGGAGTCCCCATCCGCACAGACGCTGAACAGCTCTCAGGGCTGCAGGACCCGCGCAGGTGCGCGCTTCCTGAAGAACAGCGCGGGCTCCTGGGGCCCAGGGCTTCAGGACCTCATAGCAGTGCAGGGCGGACTCAGTGACTGCAGCCCGAGCTCGCCTTCCCAGCCTCTGATGCGGGCCCTGCTCTCTCCAGCGGAAGAAGATGCAGCGCGATGACACTTCTGAGACAGCACGACTCAGTCTGACAAGAAACACCATTGTGCAGTGAGATAGAAAGGACCCTCATGCACTGATGCCCTCTCTACAAAAGATCAAAAATCAGCAAGAGCCTAAGTGTATTCCCAAGTTGTGAGCACTTCCATGAGTAAAGAATCATGTTAAATATTTTGTGTTTTTACCATGTTGATATAAGAGATAAAGCATGGCAAAGCTAGCTGGGGAAATAAGAGGGATCTGTCAATTACAGAATCCCAGGACAGCGCCACATAATTCCCGGGACCCTGTCTGAAGATCTTCTCCCAGGCTCCCAAGAGATGTGGATGACAGGTAGGGTCCCGGATGCCACAGGGAGTCTGCCCTTGTGCCTCCTCCTGGTAGCTCATCCTGTGCCTAAGATACAAAATCTACTTTTATTTTTGCTTTTATCTTTTTCTCCCTTGTTTGGCCCAAGATTGCTCTCCACAGCAAGTTTCTCACATACCCCTTCATCTCTTGATTTTCAAATACATTTGGGGATACTTTTTGGCTTGTCTTGCTTAGTTCTTTGTTTAAGGCAAGAGAGACCTGGAGAGCCATTGCTAAAGGAACTACCCAATAACAGTAGCAGTTAACCCTCCTCCTTGTTGAGCTACAAAGGAGGCCTTGACTGGATAAAAACCTCACAGGTGAAAAAAAGGAAGCCAGCAGCTTCCTTAACTCCACAAGCTGAAGAAGCCACCAAGTGGCACTTTTAATAAAATGACTGGTGCTATCCATCCAGAGTCTAGGAGTTGAACTTTTTTGATGTTGACATTTTCTGCTTTGAATTTGTAGAAATATAACCTTGCTTCATAGTTTATAACAGACATAGGTAATTTCCATTATGTTTAGGAAAATGGTGCAAAGTTTGTGAACATTAAATTTCTATTATTCTCTCTACATTGTTATTTACATACAAATGATAATTAAAAAATAAAATATTAAAAAATAAAATAAAAAATAAAAAATAATTTTAAAAACAAAATAGTTTGAAATAGTTTGCTTTGAATTTACCTAAAAAGAGTAAAATATGATATGAAGGTATATTATTGGAAACTGAAACCCATATAATAAATAAAGAAAATATTAAAATCCAATTAGAATGCAGCATGTTTTTTGTCACTTTATCACTGTACTGAATCATTTTTAGTATTACACTAAATTTTGGTTTACTTTTCTTTTTTAAAAGGTTATTATTTTAATTGTATATATTTATGTACTGTGGTGTGGTAATTCAGCACATGAATAATAAGCAATGATATAATGAGGGCAATGTTCCCATTCTCTTTTATTTTGAAAGTATAATTTGAAATACTAAACTCAGTTATGAGGAAAATGATTAAAATTATTAAATGAAAAGATACTTTTGTGTTCTAAACATTAAATTTCAGACATATACTCTTGTTTTCAAAGCATTTTTTTTTTTTTTTTGCAGTAGCAGGGATCAAACTCACAACCATGTCCCTGCAGGCAGTCTTAAACCACTCAGCCAAATTCCCAGCCCTAGTTTTCTTGAGGCAGCATCACACTATGTAGCTCAGGCTGGCGTTGCTCACATTGCAGCCCAAGCTGGCCTCAAACTCACAACGCTCCTCCTACCTCAGCCTCCTGAGTACTGGGGTTAAAGGTGTGCGCCACCATGCCCAGCTTTCACAGCATTTATAAGTATATGGAACCTGCTGAATGAAAAGTTAAAATAGACACAATACTTTAAATCCACTAAATTGATGAAGGCATTTTTACAAAATGTATGCAAGTTCTAGACATTCGCTCATTGCTTCAGCATTTTAAAATACGTGGAAGACTGCTCATTTCTGCACAAAGCATTTGGGATGTGTGATTCTCCATAGTCTACTAGTGAAGAGCAAGTGGGATACATGAGAATTTAGACTGGTCTATTAGGAGAAGATGAACAGGTGCTCAGTTTGGGAAGAAAAACTCAAGAGTGAATCTAAAGTCATGCATAATGTCTCATGCCTCTCCACTTACTGAGACATCCTTTTAAAAAAAGTAAGTGTTTGGGATATAGTAGGTTCATCTATTTAAACACATTCTTACATTGAAATGCACAGACAACAAAAATACAGTCACTCTTTAAACAATGAGAATAATTATTATATTCTTCTCAATTATCTTTGTGCTTTCTATTACTTGGTCCATCAACAGAACACCTATATTTCTGCTCACCTTGTGTGAAGAATACATTACTCATTCTATATGCCACATTCATGCAGAAGGCTTTCACTACTTTTTTGTTGGTTGTTTACCAGGAGTCTTAAATTGGTGTTTGGAATAACCACTTTCTCAGAGCACAATTCCTGATTTTGCCGGTTGCCTGATGGTGGACCTAGGAGTCATACAACTGCTGTGTTAATTGCTACCAGATTTCACTCCTGAAAACTATCATTCTCTGTTGTAAATTCCTAGATATTGACAGGGAGGAATCTACCTAAGGAGTATAAAATAATAACTTTTGAACAATAGATAAACTGGAAATAGTGTGCATACAGGTTTACTCAAACTTTCCTTCCTTTAAAAGGAAAAGAGTGTGATATGAAAGGGTGCATTCAGGAGGAGCAAGAGTGGTCAAGAGATTGCATTAGGCAGAGTGGTGTTCTGAAAACTTTGGATCATCACTTTCAGAGGCAGGGCAAGATTAAGATAAAGCACAACCTGTTATGAGGGAATGCACTGGTTTTTCTGGGAAATTTTCACATGAGTGTGGGGGACATTTATTTTTTCTTATAAGTTCTTTAAAAAGAAGTGTAAAAATTGCCTTAAATTGTTAAGTGCAGAGGTATCAAATTTTGCTTTTCTATACACCTAAGTAACATCAACTGATAAGGACAAAGAATACTTCTAATTCAAAAGAAAACCTCAGACAAAAAAATAGAAGTAGCATAGGAAGTGAAAACAAAACATGGGAGGTTATTTGGGGCATGAAAATTAAGAAAGGTTTAGGTTTTCCCGAGTGCAGCATTCTTACATCTTCCAATCCTTCACAAGCTACTATTGCTCATTTTATTTGTTTCTGTTTTTCTTTCTTTTTTCTGCTCCACATTGTATCACTCCTTCAGTCAATACTCTAACTCTCCACTTTTTAAAATGTCTATTAAGATACTGAATAGTCATTGTCTACAAATTCCTGAGAAAGCCTAATGTTTATGTAAAACCTCTGAGTCAAGCTCTCTGCCTGCTGTCTGAGGAGAGCTGGATTTAGGACAGACTTCATCTTCCGTACATAGAACCAAAGTGAGTGTCCCTCATCCAGTCTCCTCTCTAAAAGATCAGACAATAGAACACTGAGAGTATGTGAGGAGCTTTCATTGTTCTCTTATATAGTGCAAAAGTTTATGAGACTTATACTCTAAATGATTATCACAGAAACTGACACATCGTGTTTCTAGAAGGGAAGTATGGCATCTGCTTGCTCAGTTGAATATCTGCTAATGGATACAACTTTCTGATTAATGGTGTGTCTAAAAAGAAGGAGGAGAGGACAACTGGGATAAACACCAGGAAGGGGACAGATACTGAACCAATCTGAAAAGTTATGACCCTAGATCAGGGCAACCACTAAGTATGAGTCAGTGGTCCCATTTTATGAGGTTGATTGTTTGGTTTGTTTCTAGAAGGATTGGGTTTCATGGGGTAATATGGCAATCTAGTTACACGTTGCAAAAATTAAGATAGATAGTGCTACAAAAACAAGACCACAGTGTGCCTTTTGTTTACATTCTCAGAGCAATATAGAGGTCATTTTTCTCCTAAGCTCCAAAGGGCTCATATCCCTTATCTAGTCCTATCTTGAGGATTCATCTATCTCTTCACACACCCATCTCAAAATGATCATCCAGCTGCTGTTGGGATCAAGAGCAGGCCACTCTGTCTACTTCTGGCTGTAGGAGGGTGCTGGCTGGGGCAGCGAATGATGTCCACTGGCATGTCAATCTAATGACCAAAGGTAGATTGAAGGGAAAACCTCGATGATAGGCTCCATCTGGTAGACCATCTGAAATTTTGTTGCATTGATGCGATATAATGAACAAGGTAAGGCAGTTAAGCACACAGAAGCCAAACAGACACAGTAATAACACAGCAGCCAAAGGTCCCAAGAAATTCAGACAGATGCAGAACCAACCAAGGTCTGATCTGAGAGAAGATCTGAGTTGCCAGAGTCCATACACCCATGGTCCTGGAGCCATTTTGATTTATCTAAGTACCTAGTAGAGGTTTTAGTACCCAGTAAGAGTCCAGATAAGGTCAGAGAATGTTAATGGATTGCCCAAAACAAAACAGTGTAGTTTTATAGTACAAGAAGTATATCTCATATTTTACAATGGAAATTGTTCCACCCTCAGGGTAGTAGGCAAAAAAATTGGAGATAAAGTAAGAGGGCAAACAGAATTCACAGCAGAATGCTTAAACAAAACAGAGAATGTTTGAGGCTCTCAAAATCAATAGGCAGTACTTATCTTACTGTCTTTCAAAGGTAAGATTAAGATCTTTCATTGGTTCACAGATATAAGTGGACTCCCACGTTGCCTTGGGTGGTAACTGAGAGAGAAGTCAGCCTCTGGATCTCCAGAGGCAATCCACAGTTTCACCTGGAAATGGGGAATTCATGTCTCATGTCCCATCACCTTAACTCAGTGGGGTGGAAAGGACCATCGCATAAGGACTTCCCATCAGGGATTGTTCAGATCCTCGTGTCTAGAGTCTTTCTACCCAGGCTTGCTAGGGGGAGTGGGGCTGGGGTTTTTCTACCTTGAGACCACCAGAATTTGCAGGAACTGAACTAAGAACCTTATTTGTGTGAAGGTTCCTTCAATCTTATTACTGACTAGAATGTCATTTCTGGAGAAGTGTCTCCCGTTCAGTAACTCAAAAGCAGACAGCTGCCAAAATTTGGTATATTTTGGCCCACATAAGGACCACAACTAGGAATTGTTTCTGAGGGAACTTATACTCCTGTGTGAACTTGCCTAAGTGCTTTTCAAGTATCCTATTAACCCATTTCACCTGCCCTGAGACTGTGGTCTCCAGGCAGAATGCAATGACTATCAATACCAAAGGGCTTGGAGATGCCCCAGGTAATCTCAGAGCAAAGTCACAAAAGCAGGGACACTGTCACTTTGGAGGCTACAAGGGACCCAGAAAATAGAAAATTTTTTCTTATGAGAGCTCTGACCACCTCTCCTCTGTTTTTTGACATGGTAGAATAAGTTTCTATTTACTCTGTGTGTGTGTGTGTGACCAGGACAAAAAGATACTGGCGATCACAACCTCCTGGCATATAAGTGAAATCAATTTGCACACCTTCACTAGGATAAGCACCTTAGTACTGTTGGTTGCAGTTGGGCCTTTTGTGGGTTTGTTCTCAAGCATATCTCACAGTCCTGCACTACCTGTGTATCACTGTTCCCTGGAAGATCTTTGTAATCAGGTTAGGAGTATTTTTCTGCCCTAGGTGACAGGTTTCATGGCTGGCAAGGTCTTCCAGTCTAGGCAGCCAGGTAGAAAGAGGCACCCAGTGTGAGCAGCCTCTGCTCATCAGAGTTGAAGGTCAATCCCTGTTCCTGGGTTTATACCACTTCTTGGTCAGCGTATTCAGTTGAACTGTGGGCAACAGGCTGGATGACGACAGAAGGGGACATTGCAGGTGTCTGGAAGCAGCAGCCGTGTCTCTCTTATTAGTCTCTTAATGCACTGACTAATGAGATATTGTCCCCTTTGGTGTCCTAGGCAATGTATAACTGCTACTTCACGAGGAAGGCATACAGCCTCCATCAATTCTAAGATCTCGGAAGCATGCTAAGTATGGGACACCTTTGAAGTCAATAGGCCCTGTTCTTTCCAAATGGCAGTATGAACATAGTTGAAATAAATATAAATGTTTATCCTCTGGCTTTGGCTAGTCTGATGTCCTGAGGAAAGACTGCTAGTTTGATTTAGGCACTGGTGCCCTGGGGCAAAAAACCTGACCTTACCACTTTTAAGGAACCCACTCAGCATGTCCAGCTTCCTTACTCCCTCTTAAAGTAGAGAGCTACCATCTGAAAAGATCTCATCCTCAGGGTCCTTAATAAACTGACCATTTACTCTTTTTTTCAACTCCTGATTATGAATTAGGATCCCAGTACAATCAGGCTGCTGCTCATTCAGGTCCATGGGATCAGATAGGAAGGTAGCTGGGTTGAGGCCCTGATAATTTTAATGTTAACATCAGGATCTTCTAATAAGAGGAACTGGTATTTATGAATCTGGGAATCTGATACCCATAGGTGAACTGGTCCACTAAGAAGTCTCCATTGTTGTGGGGAGACTTTATAGTAAGTGCCTGTCCTTGGGTGAGTTTATGGGTCTCATGGACTAAAATGTCTATAGTAACATGTATCAAAGCAGCCTGGCCATCTTTTTGACACTAGGTCTAATTCCTGGCTCAGACAAGCTATGAGATGATGGCTAGGTCACAGGGGTTGGGTGAGGACCCCCAGTGCCACCTGTGCCTTTCTATCAGGCAAAGGTCATACTTGACTGGGGAGCCCCAACATGAGAGCTTCCTATGGGGTTCATGCTAAACTCTGAAAGGCTGCACTGTCCTCAGGGTTTCAGGTCAGAAGCTGGTCAGTGACTTTTCCCAGAATGGGATCCCCTATCACCCAGAGGGGTTCCAGCCAAGAGATTTACACCATGCTAGACTATGGTCAAGGGGGTCTCGGGAAAGTAAGATGAGAAAAGATTAGAGAGTTCTCCCACACTCACGCCTCCTTAGGCTGGGTTATATTGACTATCTGGAGGTCTATGTGGATATTTTATAGTTCCAGATAAGCAGCTAAAATTCCCATATCTATGGAAAGGTTGGTATCATAAGCCCACCAGCAAACTTTCCTGGGCTTATCTTTCCTTCCAACATAGAAAGAAAAAGAGGAGTCAAATGTAGTGCAAAGTGAAAGTAGAGTTTATTGGCAAAAGAAAGTGACACAAAGCTAATCTGTGGACAGCCCTGAGCTGGCAGGCCTGCAGTGTGGGCCATGGAACTGTGTGCTGGGTTGAGGTCACTCCTTCCTCTGGGGCAGCCATACCTGACTGATTGGTTTCTTGCTAGGGTTTGGGTTTCTTGGGCTAATACAGAAACTTTGGCAATTAGGGTGGACAATGTTACAAGAACAAGACTGCAGAATGCCTATTGTTTAAATTCTTGAAATAATTTAGAGGTTGTTCTTCTCCTAAGCTCTAAAAAGCCTGTATCCTTTTATGACCCTAGCTAGATGGTTTTCCTATCCATACACAGGAAAAGGAAAATACTGAGTAGTTGAATGTAAGATGGAGTCAGAACTTGACCAGACTGGATTTTAGAGCTGGAATGATAAGGAGAGTTTCCAAAAGGATGTCAAAGAGATGGGAGGGCAGTGGGACCATGGTTGAAGGCAGGTGTTAAAAGGATTCTGAAAAGAATCCAAGTTAGTGTCCTGACTACTTTTTGATAGCTTAGCAAACTTACACTATTAAGGTTCCTGGCAAGTATAACAGAACTTGTATCATCTGTGAAAACACTGCAATTTAAAACAGAACTTGGCTAGCCTCCCTGAGCAGTTGTGAAAATTCTTTCTTCTTTCTACCATGGCTATAATGGCTAATGTTAATCTAACACTTATTTTTACAACATAAGCAAAGTTAGCTCATGTGATTCTAAAGTAAATTCTTGTTTGTTCTAACTGCAAGACAAGTTTCTATTATTTTTGACAAATTTTGAACAGAATTTTTCAATGGTGTTGATACCGTTCCTTATAGTTTTCTGTTAAAGAAAGAATAAAATTTGGCAAATTGACTTAAATTTTGACAATGCTAAACAATCAAGTTTTATTCAATAAGAAAGTATAGCATAACCATTATCCTCAAGCATGTTTTAAAATGTCATCAGTACAAAGAGTAATTAAAAGGAAAAATTATGAGAAACCATCTCCGAAGCGCAAGGAATGTGCATGGCCTAGCAGAGGACATCACTGGAACCCTGACAAGTGACTTAAATTCAGGTACAGAAGAAGAACAGAATCTTTTAGAAATCAGTGAGCAGGTGGAGAACTGTGTTATAAAAAGCAAACAAATGAGGTTATTCATCAGATGACTGCAAGGATTGAAGTCCCAACCGCAAAGCATAGTCAACTTTACATGTCCTATGTGGATCAAACTAGCCATGATAAAAAAAAAGTCATTTAGTATTAATATTATTGACAGTCACATATTGCTGATCCTTTTAATTGATAAATCGAGATGTGGGAAGTAAAGAAAGTATGAAACTTTAGCCAAGGCACAAGTTTTCGTGTACCTGCCCAGTGTATAATAACACTATTAGTCACCAAAAAGTTAGAAGCACAACACATATACATCCTTTCTGACATGCAAGTGACCACAGATAAAGTGTATCCCCAGAAGCAAAAAAGTTAATATCCAAAAGGTGCTACTTGAATACAGACATGGAACTGACCAAGGACATTGTAAAGGCTCCTTTCCATCCATGATTTAAAGAACCAGTACATTTCCTGACACTTTTGCTCTTATTTGCTTTGTATTTCATTTCCTCTGACAATTCAGCATTTGCTTTTTGTTTCATTGAACTGAATCTATTTTGCATGTTTTACCTGCTTGAAGATTATAGAGATGTTGAGTTCTGCACTTGGTGCTTTAAGATGCTGACAATCAGGTTATGACTGAGAAAAAGTGTCATAGTCCCTCACTACATCAAGGAAAAATGTTCAAATTTACAAATACTCTCTCTTGAGTTCCTTGAAGTGTGAGTAGTTTGGAGAATCAAGCATAAGAAGGAGGGTATTGGGGCTGTCAGATGGAGGGGGGGACTGTGCTTCAGGAAAGTGCTTCACAGTCAAGAGACAGGGCAGTGGGTCCCTGTGCCCACCTTCAGCCTCTGCAAGCTGGGAGACCCTCGGATCCCAGAGCCTCAGTAACACTGTGCTGCCTCTGAAGATGTCAGTTCATTGCTAGAGCCAAGGGGTACACATCAGGGATAACTGCAGACCCTGATCTGCTGAACTTTCTCCTACAGAGTAAGAAAATATTTTATTGAGTTATGAAATGTGTGTTTATATTTTATCTGTCTTTTTTTCAACTTTTGGGGCTTGAACCCTAAGATTTACTGAACAATGTACAATGATATCCACCATAATAACTAAAATGTGGGAAAAAGGAACATAAACCCAAGCATCATAGAACAAATCAGTGACCTCTGGAAGCTGGGTCACCATTGCAAACAAATAAATTGAATTTAAGGTGTTTGCATTCTAAGATCTTTGGTTAAGTAAATTCTATTTATTTGTGTTGGAAGTAACATTCTCTGATAAAAATAACACAAAATAGTATGTACCTGGGAAAAATGCAGAGACAGATCATTACTTTCATTGATATTTCTAAAATCATATATTATCATATGCTATATTATCCTGAGAATTTCAGATATTTGTTTATAGGTTACCTGTAATGTTGGAATTTTTAATATGAAAGGAGATACATTTTAAAATACTAATTCAGTGTAAGCATGACAATTATTTCTGGAGACTAAATGTAAAGTCTAAATTTTCACTCAGGAAATCCAAGAAAACCAAAATTTAGCATGGCTTTGTATAAAGTATAATACAATCCACATTCTGGAAAAGAAATAGTACTTCTTTTGCATGCACTAATATTTAGTGTTTCTGGGATAGCATTGTGAAATGGCTTCTGTAGTCTTCTCTGCCTATAGATGTGGAGGCATGATGTCCCATATGACTTTGATTATTTCATTTTCCCCCTCCCACTCTGACCCTCCAGTGTGAGCAGGAAAAACAATATGACCAAAATTCCTGTGGTTGTCCCAAGATCCTGTGAAGAAAACATTTATTTTGCAGATCCTCTGCTTTGATTTCCTTTCCTGACCTCATGAAGAGACATGTCCTCCTGGGGAACTGTGAGACTATTCAAGCAAGATGATCCCTGTCAGGACAGGAGACATTAACACTCCTCTACATTAGAATCTGCCCTGTTTTGGCTAAGGAACTTAATTTGTTTAATAGCAGAGTAGAAGATGAAACAATGGGCCTGGACGCTGTTCATGCAAAGCAAGGGATTGCAAAGCATTTCTCACCACAGATGCGGGCTTATGATTAGAAAACCAAGGAAGCATCACATGGCTGCTCACCCGGCTGGCTATCTGCTTTGTGAGTTCCTGAAGTTCCTGGTACTCTAGACAGAATCCTTACAGAGAGTGTGAGAGAATGATTGAATTTTGCTAAGACTTTGAACCTGGCAGGTGATGTGCTTTCTGGGCCAGGTACTTCAGCGGATCATTGCAGGAGTACAGCAAGCAGAGCACCACATTGATAATGTCATCATTCTGTGCAGACAGATTGGATCAAACCCAATAAAATAAATGAGATACAACTGGGTTAGTACAACAGGACTGTTGCTCCAAGATGTGAAAATAATATGTCTTTCTCATGTAATATTGTTCTATGTAATCTTTCTTTAGATGACCAAAGAAAAATGCTGTTTACGCAAATGGCCTGCCTGTGTGACAGTTAGACACAGAAATAACAACTGGATCATGGAAGTAATTGCTACTTTCTAAAGAGACTTCTGATGAATACCATTGAATTTTCTTTTCTACCTGAAATTTTATGTTTATTTAATATAATGCTAAGACTGTGATCCTGGCAGGGTTGCAGAAAGGGTTTATAACAGTAAAAAATGACACAAGAAATTACGGCTTGATGAGTAGACTTTGCTGACATTAGATCACAGACTGTAGTTACAACTGAGAGAACCAGGAAACAATATTGAGTAGGACACTCATAGCAGGGTGACTTGTAGTTAAGATTCAGGCAGAGGCAGAAGTCTGCATTGGAGAAGCAGAAGTAGAAGGCGGAGGAGAGTGATGGAAGTCAGAAGAGATGGGGCAGAATGATCAGAGGTCAGGATTGTAATGCAAAAGGTTACTCTTGTGTGAGTCACAGGTAACTTGTAATAAGTAAAAGTGAATCTGCACTTCTTACATATATGCATGAATATTTCATTCACTTCCAACTTCCCTACACATCTTGTATTCAATCCTAGGCACAAGGCAATGATGCAAGTATTATCATCTGCATGGGCAATTTCTAGTTCTGGTAAATTTTCATTAAGTATTTGCTTTTATATATCACATATCAGCTATAAAATACAATTTTTGTTTGGTCCCTTCCTCTTCTATTTTTCTCTGTAGGTGTCACTATTGCTACCACTGGTCACAGAGCCCTTAGAGCCTGGGTCAAGCAAAGCCAGCATACTGCCTCAGTTGTTCTGGTGGAGCTGGGCGAGGGACTCACCTGCATCTGCTTGAGGTCCTCCTCTGCAGTTGAAATGGGGATGTGAGTTGTTGTATGGCACATACTTATGGCTGCATAAAATCCGATAGGTCCCAGTCATACAGTTCTAACTCAAAATGATTTAATTTGTAAGGTTTGCAAATTGAAAAATTTATCTTTACAATAATAGTAATAGATGTGGTGGATGTGTAATTTTTCTTTAAATAAGAGATGCATAAATATTAAATCTACAGAACTAAGAAAGTAACCACTTTGCTGGTATGTCCTAGGAGCTCTGTAATCTCAGAACTTTTAATTGACTTTTCTACTTCTCCACTGCTCCCCTTCTTTGCTACTACCCTACTGTCTCACCCTTTGTTCTACCTACTATTTGAAGTGCAAATTAGGTATCATTTTCTCTACTCCTTCAGTCAAATCATCCTGCCTATTCTGCTATTTCTACCTATTTTATCTCTTTTCCCATTGGTTCAGATTGATACACTTTCATTAAATATATGATAGAAATGTTTTCAATCGACACACATGATATTGCCAAGTTCATTATAAATTCACAGTAAAAATATCTTATGACAAGATACATGTTAAAACAGAGAAAGACTTTTCTGGAGATTGTAAATCATGAACTGAAATAAAAACCAGTGAGAAATAAATGACTGTTATTAAGGTAAAATTATGAAAGTTTAAAGGGTTTACTAGGATGATTTGCAAGTTGAATACAGCCAGTTGATACAGGGAAGGAAGGAAACATGAGTGAATAGAAAGAACTACCTGAATGTGTGTGTATCCCAAGCACTTGACCACATTCTCCTTGGAGGGCTTTGCTTGCTCTAAGTCCTGATCTGTTGTCTGGCAAAGAGGAGATAAGAGATATTGTGCAAAGAAACATTGTTTTCTTTTCTTACCTAGCATTTCTCTTCTAATTATAAACTCCTACACTGAAATTTTTCAAACAAATATTTCTATGTTTTGAGGTTTAGAGAAAGCAACTAATTTGGATTAATTTTCTTCTCTGACATGACTTCAGTTAACTGTACTCAAGGCATCAATTCATTGCAAAACCATTCTCATTACATGGATATCTGCTGTGTGCTCATGAGCAATCCCATTGACTGGCCACTGAAGGCAGAAAGAGCAAGAAGTCAGCACTCTTGCTCAGCCCCACTTCAGAGTGGTATTTGGCAGGTGTTTAAATTGTGTTTCAGGGGGAGGTTTTAAAGTAACCATTGGCTCTTGCGCAATCAATAGTTTTGTAAAATGTTTCTTTTCTTCTTCTTCCAAGACTATTGGATGACACTTTTTTAAATGTGGTAGTATATATTACATGAAATTAGGTTGCTAAAATACTCATATGTATGTTGTAGTGCAGCCACTTCTAGAAAGATAACAAGCAAAATACTTACAAATTCCTGCATGAGTAGTTGGCAAGGTCATCACCCGCCATTCAGCCCAGGGAAGCCTTGTCTATCACCACTGCCTCAACTCATGACTCCTTGCTGTAAGATCTCAGATAAGGAAGAACCAACACTTTCCACTGTGTCTCTGTAGCTGAGTTATATTTTCAGTCTGAGAACTATTTTCATATGACTCCTAAAAGTGCCTCTATACCATGCAAACACTTGGAAATTCAATTAATACTGACTCAAGACTTTAAAACATTTTCCTAAAATAGTTTAATATATTGGTTCTGCAGTTTATCGCCAGTCAGAGTCCCCAGAAGTTTGCAATTTTTTAACTCATTTACAGAAATGGACATTTTAAACAGTTATATGAGAACACCACTATTTTTGGCATGATTTAGCTTCACATTTGATAAGAATAAATGAAATTGTGTATTGGGAACGAGGAGAATCCTGTCATAAAAATGATGCCAGGACCTGGATCTGCTGACTCATTTTAATAATCCCATGTGTTTGCTTCACACTTTGCCAAATACTTGAGATATTTTTCTAAATTCGACCTTTTACCATGAAGCTGGAAGATAGATGGGGTTTTCATGACCATCATCAAGTAGGCTGAAACACAAGGGTTAGAACACATGCATGGTTATCCCTGAGTCCCATCATCAGAAGAGGGAGGAAGCAGAGCACCAGCTCTATGGTCCTTGCACTCTACCTTCTCACTTCCTCATAGCTCTGGGTTTTCAGTTGAGTCTGTTCAGCAGGGACCTCATCCTTAAAGGTGATTGTCATTCTGGTGAGGAATGCTTTGTGTGTATAAGAAAACAGGGGCCGTTGGGAGATAGACTTTACCTGCTTTCTCTGCTACATAAAGCTCTCACTTGAATAATGTTAGTCAGTGATCACAGATTTATTCATCAGTTTGATATACCAATAGATGCAAAGAAACGATCCTCTTGCTCAGCCATATCTGCTCATGAAACAAAAGAAATAGCAAATAGCTCCCAAATTACAAAACCTCTTACCTCCAGTGACACTGCTCCTAAAGAATTCTGATTTACACAGACAATAATCATCTAAATTTCATGAATCCTTTTAGAATTACAGTTGAAGTTCTCCAACATACACTGAGTTAAATACTAAATATATGTATAAGAAACATACCTAAAGAAATCCAAATAATAAAGAAGCAAGCTTGAAAATATTATTGTACAATGTATCTAAATGAGTTTTTACTTAAATCTTAAAATAATATGATATGACATCTTTATAGAATTTTATTTGTGGAAATCATATTGAATCCAAAAGTTTACTTTATGCAATTTACATTAATATAATATTGACAAGTTGTACTTTGTGTGTAGAAAATTTGCAATTGAACATCTGGAAAAGTCACGACTCAATAAAAGTTCTTTTACTGTGAGCATATTTATCTGTACATATATCATTAGATTTAGTTTTAATCTAATAAAACGTGAATTATACAAATGTTTTATTATTTATACAGCAAAAGTTTATGGTTGTCAGTAACTTATTCTTCCTTCCAAAATCCCTAAGGAAATAACAATGATTATTTAACACTAGCGTACTTTTCATTTTGAAAAATCATTTGAGTTGAATGAAACTAAGGAAGCAGTGTCAGACACATGTTTTCTATTTATTCTGCATTATGACTTCAAAGTTGAAAGCTGCCTCAAGTTGGACAAGTGGTGTAGTAGATGAAGGAAATAGAAAATGTTTATTTTGAACTTACAGAGTTACGACAAATGGGTCACTTTGGCTCTTGTGTTCCAGAGTAGCTCATATTTAGCATTGCAGCTCTTTGTGTTAACTTCTGACAGGGACATCGGACCATGCTTAGCAGTACTCTGTCCCGTATCCATAAAACACAAAGCACCCTGATGGCACATCCACGACCTTCACTACCATGATGCATATGTTCTTCAACCACTGCCAAATGACCACCATCAGAGGACTACTGAGTCACTCCACCAGCACTGTGCAATTCCTTTGAGAAGAATAATTACCTTCTTCTTCTAGACCCAACAAACCTGGGACCCCTTGTATTTAACTAAAATTATACATTAACCCACATGGGAGTATTGTTGAAACAAGCATCTCCATGAGTTGCACATACCTTTCCTTTTGATGTCCATGGTGGCAAACCCAACAGCAGCACACTTCAGCAGAGGTGGACTGGATGCCCCTCAGGCAGGTTTCTTTAAAATGAAATATGCATATGGCACCTTCTTTATCACTATGTATTTTCATCTCTCTTATTTGTGATTGTAACATATAAGTAAAGTAGAATTATGACCCTTCATTTACAGATTAAGAATTAGGTGTGGATATATTGCACATAAATGTGTAAAAATGTTTTTCTGTATTCAAGTTATATGCAGGAAGGATTGTGGCATCAAAGTGAATTTGGAGGAATGTGAAGAAGGCAGAGAAATCATTGAACACAAGCTCATGTGTACCCATGTTTAAATGTACAAAATAGTACCACTGTTATTAGTTTGTTTGGAAAATGAAAATTTTAAGGTCCACACACAAAAACACAAAAAACAAACATGTGTGTGCACATGCATATACAACACGCAGTCAGTAATACTAGAAGGCAATGTTGTAAACCAAAACACTAGAAAATTATTTCAAAAAATTCAAGGATAAGCTGGATAGACAGAAATTACCTTAAAATCAATCAGTCTTCTCTGCCCACAGTCATTCTGGGAAATGGTGACAAAATTTATTACTTTGGAATCAAAAGTTCCACCCACCACTTACAGACTCCTAAATGATGTGAGGAGAGTAAGTAAGAATGAAGTTGGAGATGACTTTCTCTAATACTTGTATCCGTGCATCTAATGGAGCTTGTGATTTTTAATTTCACTTTTACTGTCTCTGATAATAGATGGACAAATGAGGTGATTTAAAAATAATCTTTCCCTACTGCCTGTCTTTTTGCACATGTCTTATTACCACATATGTAGTTTAGTAATCACCTGTCCAGAAATTTTAAGTAATCTGACATCTCTGAAACCATAATTGCCTTGATTTAAGCAGTGCTAGATTTGGAATGCTATATAACAAGTATGACTCGTTTTCTCTATAATGATAATTATAATTCTGAATCATTTTTCAGGATTCAAAACACTTTTGAGAGACATAAGCCTTTGTAAAGCTGTAGCAATTTCTGTAGAAAAGCAGCATGAGGGTGATCTAGAAAACCTGAGTTCTGTTTATTCACTGGAGGATAATTAAAACCCTTGAGTTCCTCAGTGAAATTTATCATGATTTCTTACTCTTTTTCCCTCCACGTTTCTTGTGAGTGGCATACTGCAAAATCTAAACAATGCAAATGTATACTTCATGCAGACTTATAGTGGCCTTATTTTTTTCTACTCCATATGCTAACACTTTCATCTTTGTAATTGAACATGTTCTTACTCTTTATCAAACTATGTCCTGAAAGTAGAACAAGTCAGAAATTTACTGACAATAACTTTTTCAGTTTGTATTTATTAAACTACATCTGTTGACTATTTTTCACCTGATGGTTATGCATGAACTCAGGCAGGCGCTGTGCCACTGAGGCATCTCCCTAGCCCCTGGTAGTAGATTCTCGAATAACACTTCTTTCAAAGTAAATACATGTAATGGTTCCTATGCATCCTATTGCTTAGTTCATGCATATTAAGACAAAATTCTCATCCAAAGTGTTCATGTTCAGTGCTTGAATTTTAGTAGGAGTTTTAAGATCATCAGTTTCTATGACTTCAGGACCCAAGTTGTTTTCTGTTGTTTTACCTTGAGGGCATTTGCTCCCTAAGTAAGAGAACCATTTGCAGATTTCCTTACTATTACTGTCTGTACCTCTCTATTTATCAGTCTATCAATTTACATATGTGCACATCTATGTCTACCTATCTCTCTATCTACTTTTCTTTCTATTGCTCTATGTCCTATAGGTACGTATGCTATTTACCCAAGGATCAATTGACTCATCAACTGATCTTCCATCCATCCAATTCCCTATTTCTGCATCCATTTGCCTATTGGTCTAGGAGAGATCAGGGTTCTTGAGGTCCTCAGTGATTCTATTTTTGCTCATTTTGAGAATGAATGGGATCCTAGGGGAAAAGTTGAAGCAGTCTCAAGGAATTGGAGCCTTTAGTTCAACAGAGTGCAGTTCTGTACTGACCTGTACTGATAAGCATTTTGATATTTTTACATTTTATACAGCCATACTTGTATGAAAAACCTACAAACCCTGCCTTCTTCCATTGCTAATTTTTGCATTCACTGAATGCATTCAGATTGAGAAGGAGGTTATGTTCTTTAGAAGAATTGCAGGCTTGAATGCAGGTTTTGTATATATACACCCATAAGCACATTTCTCTGTTAGGCTTTTTCTAACATATATTTTGTACAACATAAAAATGAAACATTTTTCTTCTTTATTAAATAAATTACTATCTTATGAGTATAGTCTATACTTTTATAGTCAGGTATTGGATACACTGATAAAAAAAAAACAAAGCTATCTTTAAATTGTGGTTGACCTACAAAGAGAACACAAACATATAAATAAGAATTCAATCCTTACTGGAATGATGTACTTACTAAAAATTATTAAAATACAAAATGATTGTCTTTCGATTGACAGGGGAAATAATTTTCAAGATTGTAAGAAGACTTCTTAAAATATGCAAATCTCATGATTTTAGCTCATTGTGATTGTAATAAATTAATGAAATTTCATTTTTTTTTCAAAAACCTGATGAAAATAAACTTGTGGCCAAGGTTTGAAGTTTTATCATGCTAATTTTTGTATTCTTTATATCTGGGAGTCCAATATCATTGTCAAACAAACTGAATAAAACTGTACTAATTAAGCAATGAAAAAGCATTATCAGCAGAAATGCATATGTAATTTATATATAACACGTATAAAGTTTATATGCATAAATTATGCAATATTTTATATATAAATACGTTTCATCTATTATAGACACATATAATTATAATTTATATTATAATCTATATATAATATACATATATTATATATAGATTATAATATAATTTATATTGTTTAATTTTTATTTAATTTTTATTTATTTATGTTTATTAATCTAATTTATAAACATTAAATATTAAATTTACATTATATATATTTAATTATATAATATATATAATATATATTTCATTATATATAATTATATTAGATATATAAATTTACATTATATATATATTTATGCAAGGTAACGTATTAAGTTGGCTTACAAGTTCGGAATTAGAATCCACAGTGGTTGTTGCTGTGCTGGAGATCCGGGAAGTCCAGTAGTTCTTCTGCACTAGACTTAATAATTCACAGAAAAAAGCATTAATAAAGTAATACCACTCTAATATAAAAACCCTGAAAGTTCCCTGGAGAGTGCTGGGTATGAAGCTAAGTTGGTTAGCTCAGACAGATGGAGCTTCGAAGGACAGCTTCAGACCCTACCTTTCTTCTCCTTTTATTCTTCCTGACCTGCAAGTCCATTGGAAGATGCCACTCACAGTCGCATTAGGTTCTCCCCTGTTAGGAGAGAGAACTACATAACAATTATATCTGATACATGTGACAGGCAGATGCAGAAGTGGGTTTTAATGGTCTGATAGACATGCCTTAATCCAGTCTAGCTGATATATCATGATTTGCAGTTGCAATCCAGATCATATCAAATTCCAACCAGATATATCTCCTAAAACCATACGCAGCTTCCACATACAGATAATACCATGTTTATAATACCATTTAGCAATATCAATCATACACTTATTCTGCATGGAACTGGCATTAAATTAACACTTTCTGCATATTAACAGACAGATTTCTTTTGGTGATGCTTACACTTCTTAAGCCTTTTATTTTACATGTAATAACATTTATCTGCTGATTTTAAGTCAATCCATTTATTTTGATACATTATAGAGGAATAAAACAAAAAAACAAATATTTTATAAATATCTACTGCATTGCAAACATACAGGTCCCTATCACTATTGTGGAGTACTAGTTCAATTTCTCCTTATAGTCTGACCAATTGCCCGTATTAGTATGATAGAATGACAGGCCTAAAGTAATGAAGGAAATTCTCAGACTGCGATGGAATCATCTCGTTCCTCTTGATAGAAGCCATTCCTTTCTGGAATTGACTTCTGTTTCAGCAGAGCATAAGGTCACAAGAACAGAAGGCAATTGCATCACTAGTGGGTCCTGGAAGATAATGGTCAATGGTACCATTCCTATCTTCACCCTTTGATCCATGTACCTGTGAAACCTGGGTGTGGGAGAAATAAACAGGTGTGGGTGGATACTGATTAAGGTCTTTCCCACCCTTATGTGTAACTTTCCCCAGACTTGTGAGGTATTACTACTTGAAAACACTGAAATTGCATCTTCGAAACACAATTTTGTGATTTGATCAATGCACTTGCATGTAGATAATGAAAAACATGTGAAGACCAGTGAATTCCATGAACCAATTCCCATACCACTTTGGCTTGAACAGCATTCATTACCAGTAATCAATACTGCATGAAAGTATATATTGTAATGGTGGATAGAGAAAGTTACAAGCCCAGGGATGCTAGTTTGACAGAGCATTTTTTGAAGGGATGGCAGGTCCATACCAAGAATGTGTCTATTTTTAAAAGGGTAAAAGGCTGGTGCTTGCAGGATGAAGGCACTCAGACATAATCACCCTGGCACCAGGGTGCAGGCTGATCACCATCGGAAACAGTGTCATAAATGATCCTTGGTACTGACCTTTGTTGCTGGCAAGATGGGCACTCAACCATGATTTTCAGGCAGATCAGAACTGGGGAGACTAAGTCAGTGTTTCTGATCCTTCACTTGTGACACTGTGACCACTTTGTTCATGAGCACATTGAGCTATGATAGATTTGACTGAAGAATGTGGTTCACTGAATCCACAAAATGGGTCTTTCTACAATGTGTTCACTAGAGGCCTGCTCTTCAAACATTACCTTGTCATGGACATGGATATGTGACTTAAATATTTTAACATCCTCCATTTGTAAGGAGATGTCACTCCACAAATTCTGTATCTTTGTCTCTAGTTTTCCAGTCATGTTCGTTTAAAGTTGCTAACCTCTTGCTTCACAGTGTCAGCATCCAATGCTTTGCTCTGTAGTCAGGCATTTACACATATGGACACACATCTGGATGTTTTTCTTATAAGCAACGTGTATGTGAGTTTCACTGCCCCAAACTCTATGAAGGTTTGCCTGAGTCACTTTCCTTGCTTTATGACCTGCAGTGAGACTGTAGTGCTGCAACTGTCCACCCTTAGGTGGGTCTCATAGAATGTGTACAACCATGCATAAGCCTGGACTTCACCACTCTCCCTCTGTCAACAGAGCACATGGTGCAGATATGAGGACACAGAACTGTGACATTAGGACCACTGATTCATGTGACTCACGTTAATTTCTTAAGCCTCTGAAGCCCAATCACATATATGCCACAATCACTTAATGATGGAGTGTGGTTGTGCACATTAGACTTTATTGATATGTGCATCAGACAGAACTCAATTCATGATGGGCAGTTTAATTTGCATGAAACACAGTGTCCTTTTATATAGTGCTGAGTTTCCACTAAGAACCAGTCATGGTCAAGAAGCTGCTTCTCAAGGGGAGACCTTATCAGCAGTTGATGGCAGAATCTTGCTCCCAAGTCCAAACATAAATCCTAAAATGCTGTTTTGTAACATTATATGTTCTGCTATGCACTGTATTTCAGTAGCGTTCAGAGGGGTAACATTGAAATATTTTGGCATAAGTTACATGCCACAATTATAAGAGTATATGCTAAACCTTATCTTTTTAGAAATAGTTATGTGAATGTAAATTTTATGGTTTTGAATGAAAGACTGTGCTTACTTTTCAAAACAAATGTAAGTCTTTATTACGGAGTTATGTAAACACATGTATAAGTTGTTCCAGAACAGAAATATTAAAGTGTGTTAATAGTGTATTTCTGGCTCCTAAAGCTGTACCCAGGAGATTGTGGCAAAGTACATATTTTATTTTCAACTGTAGTGAATAGGATAGGTCATGGTTTGTGAAAATTCCTGACTCATCTGTAGTACCAGTTATGGGAATCATGAAATTATAGAGGCCAAATATTCATTTCTAACAATAGATTTTTTGGTCCAGATTGATCTGATATTGCATTCAGTGTGTTCAGAATATTCTTTGAATCTTAACTAAAAGAGACCTTAGTCAAATTATTAATTGCTTTCCAATAAAACAAAAGAGTCAATGAACCAAACACCAAAATTTAAAACAGTAATCAACTTACTGTCTTCCCTCATGGTTCTTTCTATTTTTGTATTTTTATATATAAATGCATTTGTTTAATAATTTAATTCTTTATTACTAAATGTATTTGTTTAATCTTTCACCTCTAAGGCTAATTGAACATACATTTGGTATGGTAAAAGTTTCTCATAATGGTAGCTGATAAACTGCATGGCTGGAAACAATGATTTTGATACAACATACCAACATAAAAATATATAGCTTTCTTGTAGATGAGAGCAAACTACAAAACCTTGCCTGATAGTTATTTCACACCCTCACACAAACACTCTCCTTTCATTTTTCTGGTCTTCTTGATCACTCTTTATGCCTGATTAAGTCCACTTCCCAAACAAAACATATTCACTCTTCAGATAATACATTCATGAGAAAATCCTCATGTTGCTGTTACTCTAAAGAGTTCTATTAAGACTAAACTGAGAGAGTCAGTTTTATGAGCCACCATATCCGTTCTCTATTTCTAAACCAGACTGTAATAAGATCCACATTCTGAAAGTGTAAGTTGTAAATGGAATTCAAAACATTCGTAATGACTTACATTCTTGAAAAACCTTCTCACCATTTAACTACCTTTAAAACAATATTTTTTTACACCCGGATTTCAGATAGCAGTTGTTATTGAACACTACCTAATACTTTCTCAGTGTTTATCAAGTGTGAGTATCATTTGAAATTTTTTTGTGAGGTCAGGCTGGTCTTGAATTCACTATGAGCCCTCAAAATTGTGGTGATCCTCCTGCTTCAGCATCCTGAGTGCTAGGATTACAGGTGTGTGACACCACACATGGCTATCATTTACAATTTACTAATTTCCAACTTGGAGATTACCAGAATGCACAGCAGATTTGTAGCAGAATAGCAGTTTATTCATTTATTCTTTTGCTGATCATATATTTTCAAAATATCTACTATGCACTGTGAACCAGAGACTGTATTAAGCGCCAGGAATTTAACAGTTGGCAAAATAACTCTACACTTTTTTTCCCAAGTTTCTGCCAAAGAGTCCAGAAACCATTTCCTCTTAAGAATATTTTCCACACTTGCCAAAATTCTTCCGTATCTATTATGTGAATGTAAAGATGAGGCTTCAGGTACTAAATCAAATGGTATAATTTTGCTTGAATTTCTTTCAATTTATTTTCTTTTTTTAAATTTTATAACAAAAAAGAATGCATAGGACATTAGAAAAACTTTGGCAAGAAACAAATGTTATAAATGCTATATTATTTTCAAAAGAACAATTCACAGTAAAAATGAAATCTGAAAATGACCCTGTTAACACTGCTTTTCACTCAAAATTCTTCTTTAACTGTCTTAACTAATTTTTTACATACATACATACATTTTCTTTCAGTTCATTATGCAAGTGCAACAATATCATGATTACATATGTGCAACTTATTTATTGCACTGATAAGTATATTTTCAAGGTGCATCCATTTAAGTGTGAAAGTGTCTAGTTTATCATTCTTTATAGCTGGGTACTATTCCATTATATAGAAATACCACATCTTTTTTGTCCATTCCTCAGTTGAGGGACATTTAAATTGTTTCCAAGATCTGGCAATTATGAACTGTGCAGCTATAAACATAGGTGCACATATATCACTTTGGTATGATGTTTTTAGTTCTTTTGGGAAGCTACCCAGAAGGGGAATAGCTGGTTCAAATGTGACCTCCAATCCTAGCTTTTTGAGGAATCTCCACACTGACTCCCACAGTGGTTGCATCAGCCTGCATTCCCACCAACTGTGAAGAAGGGTTCCTTTTTCTCCACAACCCCTCCAGCATTTATTATTGGTTGACATCTTAATACTAGCCATTCTTTCTGGGGTTCGGTGGAAACTCGGTGTTGTTTTTATTTGCATCTCTTGAATGACAAGTGCTGTTGAACATTTTTTCACGTATTTATTTGCTGTTTGTACTTCTTCATCTGAAAACTGTGAGTTCATCTCACATGTCCATTTTTGGATTGGGTCTTTAAATCTGGGAGAACTGATTTTTTTAAGTTCTTTATACATTCTCTATAGTAATCCTTTATAAGATGGACAGCTAGCAAACATTTTCTCCCACATTGTGTGTTGTCCCTTTGCTCTGTTGGTGGTTTCTCTTGCTGTGCAAAAGCTTTCCAATAGGATGAGATACCATTTGTTGATTCTTTTCTGTAGTTCCTATGCAATCTGGCTTTTATTTATAAAGCCGTTGCCTACACGAATGTCTTCAAGAGTTTTACCAGTAGATTTAATGTTTCTGTTTTATATTTTTATTTAAGAGAAAAAAAGATACATATAAGAAAGACAAAAAGCAAAAGAGACAAAAAATGACTAGAGCAAATGCACAACAGTAACATTATAGGTTTGCAAAACAGGATGATAGAAAATAGACAATGGTTGCAATATTGCATATCGTTATTTTCAAAATGATTGTTTACATTAACAGATATAGACATGTAAAATTGATCTAATCATATGAGTATCAACCGATCTTTCTCAATAACTAATACACTCAGCAGTGTGTATGTTTTAGTTATCTTCCATATATGTATATACAGATTTATATTTTTTCCTTTTCCCTTACTCTTTCCCCCCTTTATCTTTCCAATTACTTTTGCTCTTTGAGCAGTTTTTAACCCTCACATAGTATTTATTGTAGACTTTGGATCATATATACTTTTTCAGTTTCTTACCCTAGTCAGACAATATGGTATTTACACATGTGGGTTTGATTTATCTTACTTATGAGTATGGTTCCAAGTCGTGTCCATTTACTTATAAAAGTCTCAATGCAATCTTTCTTGATAGCTGAGTAGTACTCCATTGTATAAAAATACTACATCTTTTTTATCCAGTCTTTGATTGATGGGCACTTGGATTGTTTCCATGATCTGGCTATTACAAATTGCGTTGCTATAGACATGGGTGCACAAATATCACTGCGGTATGATGTTTTCAATTCTTCTGGGAAAATGCCCAGAAGCAAGGCAGCTGGATTGAATGGGACCTCTAATCCTAGCTTCTTGAGGAATCTCCACACTGATCTCCACAGTGGTTGCACCAGTCTACACTCCCACCAACATTGGAGAAGAGTTTCTTTTTTCCCACAGCCCCTCCAGCATTTGTTGTTGGTTGATTTTTTAATCTTGGCCATTCTTTCTTGAGTGAGATGGAATCTCAGTGTTGTTTTAATTTGCATTTCCTAAATGACCATTGATGTTGAACATTTTTTTTGATATATTTACTTGCCATTTGTATTTCTTTCTCTGAGAAGTGTGTATTTATCTCAGATGCCCATTTTTGGATTGGGTCCTTGAATTTTAAGGGCCTGATTTCTTTTAATTCTTTATATGTTTTAGATAGAAGTCCTTTGTCTGATGGACAAGTGGCTAAGA